>BQKZ01006234.1:7324-20290 GCA_036244855.1 Temnopleurus reevesii | reverse complement strand
AGAATTTTTAGGGGCGTTCCCAAAATGTCTCTCTAAAATATAAAGAAAAATTATTATAAAATATATGGGAAACATTTGGGAGCTCTCTCACTCACAAAGGTGATGGTAAGGGTATCATAGATCATCACAAGTCAACATATATTGTCATAAAAGTGGACCTTTAACGAGTGTAATACACGTAAGATTCTAGATCATTCAGCACAAGAAATGATACCAGTCGTGCGTAAAGTCGTTCTCAAAGTCTTTCGTACCTTGGTGAAACACTGCCCGGGGAGGTGTTTAACCAAGATAAGATCGATTGGTATCCCTTCTTGCGCGTAATGGTTCACACTATTACGCGCATTCAGCACAAGTCGAACTTAAAGTCGTTCTTATCTTGGTGAAACACCGCCCAGGCCATGGTCAACCAGTCGAATTGACCACTCAGTGGACATCCTGACGTCATAACAAAGACGACAGGCTATTCTACCTCTTAGAACACCTACAGACATAAACCCTCTTCGGCTATAATCTTCTTAATGGCTAGCGACAATGGTTGATAAATAAAACATGCAATATTTCAGATTAGAAAATGTGGCGGAAATATCTCGATAAGAGTAATATCTAATGGAATTCAACGTATTTGAAGGTCAAACCTGTCATTTTGATGGGGACACATTATGGGGGGGGTTGACATTATTAGCCAAAATGGAAGGGTTAATTGCAGAATGAAATGGAAATATCTGGGGATTGTTAGTTGACCTACTCGGGGTATGAGTTATTTTGAGGGAAAATGTAACCCAAAATAGAAAACGATGCCAGAAGTAAAATATATATATATATATATATATTATATATATATATATATATTCAAATATTGGTGTAAACATTGCCGAGCACTTACACTTGCCATGCTTGCATAAAAATAGTTGGGCAAGAGTTTACCCAGCACCGGGCAACAAATTGTCCTGGCACTTAAGGAATTCGTCAAATTATATCCACCTTATAGTGCAATTATCGTACGAAAGTTGGACGTATTTTGTGCAACTATTGGTTTTTCAATTATATGTGCCCATTGTCTGTTGAAAATGTAAAAACTGTTTCCATCAATTTATTGTTGCGTGGACCACATTTCGCGCATTGTTTGGTAAAATTTTGCCAATCGTTTTAAGAGAGTATAGTTCATTATTTGCCGACTCTGGCTTTAGTATGCAGTGCAGCTTTCACCGACACCTGCGTTTCTATTCATAAATTCCCGCGTGGTACATATTTGGATCACCTGGATGTAGAGCAGCACTGGGTAGATGAATTTCTTTCTAAAGAAAATAAATGCCACAGGCTGGATTTCTCTGATACGCAAGTGAGAGGGTTTGTGTTAAGGGGATGTGCGTGTATAATTGTGTGTGTCAATGCATAAAATGTGTATGTGGTGTGTGTGTGTATGTGTGTCTGTTTGTCTGTTTGTCTGTCGTTCTTTGTCTGTGTGTTTATAGTGTGTGTGTGTGCGTAATTTAAAAGTACCGAAAGTGTGCAACATTAATAATTCATTGCGTTGTTTTGTACGGAAAACGTCGACGTTTGTCAATTACACCCAAGTTTACAGAAAGCTAGGGTGTTTCCAATGGTAACACTATAAAATCACTAACGACATCTTTTATGGATGCGTTAACGGCAAAGACCTTAGCTACGCCAATTTAACGACCATAACATTATGATAAAACTTCAAATCGAAATGGAAACCGGGTAAAATGAAAAATTTTGTGTTGAAATAATGAACGTTTCCCGCCATGTAAACACAACCCAAGAATGTAACATCCCTCCTTTCAGTATCAATTAAGGGTTTACACAAAAAAAAAGTATTCCCTTAAAAATGCACATCCACGCCCTAACGCTTCCATACTTATAATTGGAGTCTAATGATCGACATCAAAGCAAAATCACCATTTGTGAGAAGCATCAACAAACTCTTTTAATACAAGTTACCTACCAAAAGATCACTCTTATATTAGAAAAGTGACATTCTCCCTTTCCTTTTCTGTGTATTAATCACACATGTAATAATACATCCCATATATCAGATGACGCTAACTTTAAGCGACATTGTCGATAACTTCTCCACTCTCTTTTTGAAAGGTTATTCTAAAATGCTATGCTAAAATGATATTCTAAAATATTAAAGGTGGAGAGCAACGTGTTACTTTAAAGACATTATTATCCACGTTAAATCATGCTAAATCATCGTAATCAAATTAAAAGTATGTTGCAATCTCTGAAACTAAGAATATTTGAAAATATGACAAATAAAACAAACGATGTACTGTCCAAAAAGGGCAAAATAAGTTTACAAAATCAGAACAATGCTTTGGCCCAGCGAAACGATCACGTTCTACTCACCGAAGTTTCCCGCAGAAATTTATCAGCGCATCCCGCGTTGCTGGAGAAATATAAGAGTCTGGCCAGATGTTTTCATTATACCAATGATAAATTGGTTGTTTTGTAATATTAAATTGATTGTATTGTAATATTAAATCGGTAGCATATTTAAAGGAACCCATGGAAGAACAGCGGTATTCTGTGTATACCGTTAAAATGTATATACTAGATATGTTTTGTTATATTTCGTTGAATTTACGGAAATAAAAACAGACGAACAAACACATTTACATACATAGCTAATAAACTTGTGAAATTCCGATGATTCCTACGTGTCGTCTGAATCGGACACTTTTAACTTCGATTCTCGACAAACTAGGCATTGTTTTTAAAAGGGGGTAGTTATATTCTTCACTGCAAAAACACAGGTGTAAAATTCAACACAAACAGGAATCTGTAAAGGACCACACCAGAAAAGTATCAAAATAGCACCAGTTTGGAATCCATTTAATATATTTCAATACCAACTAGTGTTGATTAAGTCCCCGAACAACACCAGTCGGTGCTTAAATATGTTGATTTGATTCCACACTGGTGTTATTTTAACACTTTCCTGTTGTGGTCCTATATTCTAAGTGGTGTTAAATTCAACACCAGTGTTTTACAGTGTGTGTTTCAATGAGGCGTGAAGCGAGAATAGATACAGCTGATGTTTGCTTCTCCATTACTATATTTGTCAAAATGACAATAACATTTTAATATATGACAACCTCACTCTCCACAGCAAACACACGGGTGTCTAAATGATGATAATTCCCGCTCTAAGTGACGGTAAACGTCACGAACAAACATCAAACTCAATTTGAGAAAGATGTCCACACTTCAAATCACGCATGATCCCTTTCATCTAAACACAACTATCTCTAGAAAAAAAAAATATCCGGCATTTATTTTTAATAAATATTGTAAGGGTACTCCAATGTTAATTCGAATGCAAACAAATTATACATTTTTTAATCATGTGGTTCTGCCTTTAAACGATAGTGGAGAGTAGACGAATGATAAGTTTATGATCTGTCAAACAATGTTCCTATGTAGAATAAATATTCTTGTGTAATTTGATTTGACACTTTCATACAATGTCCTTGAAGAGCACCATCCTTTCCTGATAAGCTTCAAAACTTTACATTTTAGAGCCTAAATGAATCTGCATGCAGCGCAATGTTTCAATTGCTTTTAAAATGCCACCTGAGTGCTTTTAATGGGGTGTTGTTCAAAATCAACTGCAAATCAACTGCAACTTTGCACATTGTATCACGCATTTTCATTCGCGTACGGTACTCGCATTTAACTAGACGCGCATAAAACAATGGTTTTTATTGGCGCGTTCCGATCAACTGCAACTTGCGATCAATTGCAACTTTTGAGCAACACCCCCTAAGTGTGTAAAGATTTTATTTTCGCTACAAGAAAACTAGCATTTTTGGGGTTTGTAACATTAAAGAAATACGATTAATTGAAAAGTGATCGTAACTCAATGGCACATGTTTTGTAATAGACTTATGATTAATATTTCTCGTAGGTTTAATTATGTTTTTTATGTTACAGGCCTATGGTATTGCCCATAAAACGTGTCAAAATTCGCAGATATATGACGATCACTGCCACTGATGGGGATCTGTGCGATCGGCAACATCGACGGAAACTGTAAAGTCATGTCGGACAACTTCTCATTCACTTTGTAGATATAAATTTTAACAATTGATTAATGTGAAATTTAGAGTAGGGGTTCAACATCATTCCTCTCAAAATACATGTAGAATCGATGAAGGAATGCTATACTCAAGCGGAAATCATCATTTGGTTGAAATTTTGTATATAGAGTGAATGAGTTGTCCGACATGACGTCACAGAATTCCGTCGATGTTGCCGATTGTGCGGTGCCAATCAGCGGTAGGGATCGTTATATCTCTGCGACTTTGAAAATTCGTAACTTTTGAACGGGTATTCCGATTGTGCTCAAATTTTC
The DNA here is from genome assembly GCA_036244855.1 of Temnopleurus reevesii. Classification (NCBI taxonomy): domain Eukaryota; kingdom Metazoa; phylum Echinodermata; class Echinoidea; order Temnopleuroida; family Temnopleuridae; genus Temnopleurus; species Temnopleurus reevesii. The sequence goes on along the minus strand of BQKZ01006234.1, from coordinate 15,909 downwards.
ATAGTTTGTTCAAAGGATTTATCTTCATTTAATAAGGGCACTGTAATTCCAGGGGTTGGTTCCCCTTTATCTTATGGACTGGGATCGATGGGGATTTTAACCTAATGATCTGATCATAAGCTTTACCCTATGTTGCACTTTTCAAATTCGGTAGATGCCACAATAAAATTGTTATTTCTTTTAGGATTACGACATAAGGTTCACAAAACTGCTTAAAGGTTGGTCGATCAATAAACGTACATGAAATATTTTTGGGGATTTTCCCGAACATTTCATCAGTCTGCAATAATAGATTATGTCGTGCTGATAACCCTTTGATTTGTGAACATAAATTCATAAGTGCTTTCCCGACATTTCTGGCTCTAAGTTTTATATTTAAATGGCTGCAAACCGCCGTCAAATAATGGTTAAAGAAATTAGTCAGATGGGAGTAATTGTGCTGCGATTACCGCACTTTTTTCTGAAAAATAACATCGTTGTAATTTTACCATGTGGCTTACTAATGTGTCAACATGATAAAGTAAATTCTACATACGAGTTAGAACATACATTCATCCAAAATTTTTAATATTATACGAATAATAATCATGATAACCTAGCTTTTATCATGGGATCTAATTTTGATATTTTCCCACATTCAAAACGTAATGATTGAAATAATTCCCTTTGTCTAATACTATTTTAACTGGGCCACCCTTTTAAGAATCAAACGACAAATGAACGCAAGAAGCTTGATTATAATTATCACATCAGTCCGATGTCCTTTTCTTCCCTTTCATTTGTGGTTCGAGCGGTCTTCATGATAACTCTCTCCAAAATCGCCACAAAGATCACGTGGCAAACCTATACACACCCCCTGCGGAGAGTAATTGAGATTCGACAAGCTTTCAAAGTCATTTTAAGGCCGACTCACACCTTTGCGTTTTCAGCCTGCGTCGGCCTACCGTGTTTGGCCATTAAAAACGCTCCCTTTACGGACAACATACGCAGATCAGACGGTGGACTGACGTTTGGCTTGCGCTTAACGAGCGTACGACAAGCGTCAGTCCACCGTATGACCTGCGTCTTTGTGCGTCAAGGGAGTGTTTTTAATTTAAAAAAAACGCTGGTCCGACGCAGGGTAAAAACGCAAAGGTGTGGCGCAGGCTTTAAGACCGACTCACATAGCATTACAAAGAGCCATTGAATTGGTGTTTGACCTAATTTTACGAAAGTAGTTTTATTGTGTTAAATTTAAAAAAAACGTTCCCTGGACGCACAAAGACTAGGTCATACGATGGACTGACGCTCGACATACGCTCCTTGAGAGCAAGCCGACCGTCAGTCCACCATCTGGGGCCTGTAACACAAAACAGATTGCGATTAATCGCAAATCTTTAGTAAATAGACTTGCGATTGATATCAATCGTACGATCGATTGGAAAGCTTCAATGTTACCGTGCGCTCGAGGAGCCTTTCTAATTTTCAAAAACGCTGGGCCGAGCCGCGACGCAGGCTAAAGACGCAAAGGCGTGAGTCGGCCTGTACCTACCAATGTTCAACAAGTTCACTATATGAACACGACACCACTCAACACAACCGTTTTCAGACATTAAGTGTTTTAAGGTTTAAATGTCCTTTTTACAAAGAGCTTCGTCGGTATATTTTAGTTCTTATTCTAAACTCAAGCAGTTACACAAATAGATTCCAATTCATGCACGTTTCTTGCCAATGATAGCATTTTCATGGTTTTCCTCAAACCGGTTAAAAATTAAACCGAAATACTGGAAAATTAGTTTTTACACATTACGTATTGCTATGTAGGGCAAGCCTAGGGCAAGCTTTCGGGGGGGGGCAGTAGCAAGTTACGTCTATAGACATATGAATTTGAATATTTTAGTAAATATACTTATTCCGATGAAATTAAAATAAAAACTCCGGCCAATATTTCACAATGAAAAAAATAAACATAATAGATATCACATACACAGAGACACGCACTCACTCGCACCCACACGCACACACATACATACACACAAACCAAGCGAACATGCAGTCGCGCAATGGCAGACGCTCTCACACTCAATCCATCTCACCTGTAAATCGTGGTGTACCCAAGGGTATTTCCATTGGTACTTTACTATTCAACATGACTTTTATATGCAAATTCAAATGTTCCTGCGTATAATCGGCTTTCTACTGTATGACACGATATTTCCATACTAAAATGACATGAAATTACCTTGCTATGGCAACATAATCAGATAATTAGGTATTCATGTCTGATAAAAATGCTGAGACACTTAAAGATAACAATCTTGCGAAGCGCTTCTAATTTGGCCCGATTATTCTGTTCCGAATAAAACCGCCTCGTGCAGCTCGTCTACTTTCATTCCCCCCCCCCCCCACCTTACACATGTGCGTGTTCCAGATTCTTTAAGATACTTAGTACCTCCTGTAAGTGGGGGGGAATGGGTTAGGATTTTGACCGCCTGATTATGGTATTCGGAAGCCATGTGTGGCTCATTGGTAGAGCGTCTGCCCCTGGGTTCGATCCCTGCCCGGGTCATACCAAAGACTGTTAAAATGGGACCACCTGCCTTTCTTACCAGGCGCCCGGCATTTAAGAATGGAGAAGGGTAATAATAACGTTATGCAGGGTCCGCTGGAGGAACAGTTATCAGCCGAAAAAAATATTATCATTCCCCCTACTTGAGAGTGTTTGGAAAATTGTGCATATTTTCCCCCCTATTACCAGTGATTATTTATTTATTTATCTATTTATCTAAGTTTTCTCTAAAAGACAGGGTGGTCTAGTTAAAGCCACACGGCCTGCTTTTCAAGAGAGCCCTGCCAAAACATAAAGTACAAATACAAAATATAACACAGAAAACATAATAAGTTACATGAAAACAAATGAATAGGATAGTTTTTTTTTAAGGAATAAGAGGAGAGAAAGAGTATCATTCCTAATTAGATATTTTGGAGATTTTCTAAAAGATCCCTTCCCTACGATTTTTTGTTGAATTTTTTCCCCAACTTGCGCCTTGAAAAAAACATATATTCCTAAAATTCGGGAAAACGCTTGTATAGTGTGGTCCATAATTGGCGAAAGGGGGATCAATATGCGCATTTCTTTTGTACGATGACGATTAGATGCATTGTATAATGAACTTCTCTACCCTAATTGGATCATATCATATTACTAATATTCTCACAATGCTCAATGATAGGACTTACTATTCACTGTTCATATCTATTTCCTACTTTCTCTTGATGGTCATGAATAGGCAATAGAGCAGGGATATGCGCTGGATGATTAACTTTGAATCGTAATTACGCTCTAAAAAGGAAGTATATAGCTGGCATTCTTCGGTGTATCATATCTAAAGTCGCTATTCAACTAATTTCTTTACTCGATTCAAATCTAAAGAACAATAATGATAATAATATATTTGACTTATATATCGCTTATACGGCTGCTCAAAGCGCTTCCAATAACTATTACCCGGTCACTGGATGGTAATTCAAATCTAGCATCATCGCAGCCATAATTATGGGCGATCACACAATAAGATAATGTGCTGCTTTCTCCTACCCGTCCTCATCGCACCTGGGTAGAGTGCAGATTTGTGGACACATTGCTTGTTTAAGGAAATTAACGCCATAGGTGTGATTCGAATTACATTCCTAGAATAAAGTTGTACAATTAATGGAATATCTTAAATAGTGCTCCGTGGGGTAGTGCAGTTGGCATCCTTCCTTTGGTTAAACTCCTACGATCGATGAGGAGCCTAAAGTACCGTTTTAAAAAGTTTTGAAAACATAAATCATGGTTTAATTATTCCATGGTTTTTTAATACATAGTTAATTTGAAAAAAAAATAGGCAAAATATTGCCAGGATCGGTTCGCCAGCAGTGATGAATTTATGTTGCCAAGATTTGATTGAACTTTGCTCAAATTATCTCCAAATTGATGTCCGTCATGCAAGATGTAATATTTATAACTAGAGAGTATTAACAAAATACTCTCTGGTTATAACGAATGACATAAATGTGTTTCGGGCCGCGTTTGTAATAATATTTCCCTTTATTTTTCTCGCATTCTACTATGCTAAAAAATAATTCAATATTAATATTAATCTAATTTCGTCAATCTCCTCTGTTCTTCATTTTTTAATCAGAGTATAAATACATTTTCAATCAAAATACTATTATATCAGTAGTCAAGTGATCGGCATTCTAGAATGCAAGAAAAATTCAAAATCGTCCTTTTCTACGCTTCCGATGCATGATCAGGAATCGATTTGTTTTAACATGTTTAAAGGGCAACGTGTTTGCCGATGAGGCTGTCTCCGTCTTGTGGGATTCTATATGCTCCCCTTTCCATTTTTTTTTTGTTCAATCATCGGCCTTATTTTGCTAATGATTGAACAAAAAAAATGTTTTCCGGGAAAATTGTGTTTTCAATCTGTATTTCAGAAAACCTTTTTTATTTGTTTTTCTTCAAGCTCAATCAATTGCCCTCGTTTCAGCGATGATTGTTTTCAGAAATAAAAATCGATGACAAGAAATAGAGAAATCTTGTATCTAGGGTTGTGCTTTTAAAATGATCGACGTTTCTGGTTTGAATCGTCATCAAAAAGGTACTCCATGAAGTAGTGTAGACTCGGTGCAAACCTATTTTCAAAGTGGCTTCTACTAAACTAGTTTCGAAAGCCGGGTATGTATAGGTTAGTTGTGTCCCCGTTTAGACTGGGGACCCGCGAACTGGACTTCAATCTGGCTCTGTTTTTTTACGAAAGAAAAAAAAATGTATTCATACAGCTTCAGCTTTCGATCCACGCAGAATAAACATACGCAAAAAAATGAAGTGCTGAAAGGGATATTCTGGAGCTCGAATCAGTATTTCCTCCCTACCATTATCTTTTTTTAAACATCCAAACAAGTTTCTTTCCTTACAACATGTTAACATTTGTAGGACGCTTATTTCATTCATTATCACAGCCAGACTTTCAGGATAAATACCCATCAGATCGCTTTTTGATACTCAATAGGCAGATAGTAGAGAAAGTAATTAATCAGCTTCGAGGCAACAATCAGTCTGCATATATCTCACATTTTACCCAATGAAATCTAAGGTGTCAAATGTAATAGTGATTTGGTATTAGACACCAGGATAGAATGTATTTAGCGGCAATAAGCACAGATTAATTGAAATTGATAAGTGTTTAATTCCACTGTAAACAGTCTTGCCTTCCTGCATTGAATGAAAGAACAGAATCAAACATCGCTAGAAACGTGAGATCAGGTTTATAATTTTGTAAATAGAAAGCGTATGTTCTAGTTAAATGTTTGATCATTCAATCTCATTTTCTCGTTTAAGGTTCGGGTGTTGTATGTCACCGTTTACCAATAATATTATTAAGGCAAATGGATGATATTACAAAGACCATGACGACAACTCGGCAATATCATAACAATCAAAATAAATCTTCCCTTATCCCAACATGAATAAACACTGACATTGTTTTACCGAGATGCTGTGAAGAAATTCACAGGTAACATGGAAAGGAATCGAACCCACGATTTCCTGATGACTATAGACAGCCGTGTCTTGCCACTAGACCACCGAGAACCGATGGCTGTGGCGGGTTCGATCCGTATGTGTTGGGTAGATAGTGATCTTAATGTTTGTGCTCAATGTAGCTTTAAGAAAGTAAATACTCTTAAAAAATCATTCTGTAAATTTTCGTATCAATCTGCTTTCTAGAGTATCTGAGTGTGACACCATAAATACGTGTTTTTATCATAATTATCGATGCCATATTTGGAGAATGCATGATTTACAAAATCGTCAACACCCAAAAGTATTGTGGAAATTGGTCCATTGGTGGTCAGGGCAATTCTAATACATAATTTGCCCCATTAAACACTGTATAAATTTTGCCTGGGCGGTTTTTCACTAAGTTACGATAGACTTGAGAACAACTTTAAGAACGGCTGATGTCAGTTTTTGCGCTGAATACGCGATATGAACCATTACGCCCGATAACGTTAACCAGTTGTTCTTAAAGTCATTTTAAAGTTTTTCTTATCTTGGTGAAACACCACCCGGGTTCATAACTTAAAATTCAAAATTTCAACATGAAGAGAAAGATGATGACGTCATATCTTATGCTGTTAGCTAACTTTTCTCTGGAGGCAAAATGAAAATTAACGCTGCATCCCAAGCTAAATGCATTAAATATTTGTGACCTCATCAGTAGTAATCTCGGTGCTTAATACATCCGGCACTCCGTGTAAATAACATACATGCATAAATAAGCAAGCATCAATCATGGATCGAAATAATGTCATAATCCCCACTTTTAACGTCAATAATTTAAAATCAGATGCTTACCTCGGTTGAAGTGGTAATTAAATTACAACAAGTTGAACTTTTCCCGCAGGTTGACGCTGATATGTCTTCTAGGCCTGCAGCTGTGGATCGTTGTCCGGAATTCACGTAATCAACATAGGACGATACCGTTTTAACTTTGCTTCAGCATGAAATTAACACCTGAATGCCGTAATATGCAAGGGAGTGAGATTTACAAGGAATGCTGGCTATTGAACTTGTTAATTGCCCGCGGGTTTTGGGGTCTGACTGAACACTTACTTGCTTGTAGGTTTTCTTGGTTAGTATGCGCACTGGCTGAGCGTTGGTGTTTATGAGTTGATTGCGATGTATTTGGCGGGTTTTATAGCTCGAGTCAGGTGGCGTATTAAAGGCTTGATGGACAACGATTGGAAGATTTGCTCGCATTATCCTTTCATACATTCATCCTTTTTTGGCATTTATTTTCCCCTATCCATTAATACTCTCCCCTATCCCCATCTCGCTCTTTCCAATTTTCCCCTCATTCTCCTCCTCCTCCTCATTCTTCTTCTTCTTCTTCCCCTTCTCCGAGCTTACCACAGCAACAAAGGTAGCTGCACAACTTTGTCACCCCTTCCCTTAATAATTTCTTGGCGCTTTTACCTAGGACAATTCAAATTATTCATTGTTGTTAGAATTGCAAGTTTTGTATTTTTTTTAATTTATTTTTTGCTTCATAATTATTATCTATTTGTTTAATTGAATATATATGTTTGTATTGTTTATTTTCATGCTTTTGCATACAACTGCACATTGCTACTTTTGCAATTTATTTCTTTTCGACCCCTTTTCCTCTTCTCTTCTCCTTCTCTTCTTCATAATTTCTTATTATTTTCTTCTTTCCTATTTTCTTCTTCTTCTTCTTTTCTTCTCTTCTTCTTCTTCTCTTCTTTTTCTTTTCTTCGTCTTTTCTTCTTCTTTCCTTTTTCTTTTCTTCCTTTTTCTTATGCTCTGCTTCCTTTCTTCTTCCTTTCTTCTTTTTGTCTTCCCCTTTTCATATTCCTTTATTGTTCTTTTCATATGCTGTTGTTCTTTTCTCCTTCATATCTTCTTCTTTTTTTGTACTTTACTTCCTATTTTTTCTTTTTTTCCTACATTTTCTTATTCTTCTTCTTTTCTTCTTCTTTTCTTCTTCTTTTCTTCTCCTTTTCTTCTTCCTTTCTTCTTCTTTCTTCTTCCTCTTTTCTTCTTCTTCTTCTCCTTCTTCTCCTCCTTATTCATCTTCTTCATCTTTATCTTCATTTCTTCATCTTCTTCTTCCCATCCCCTTCTTTTCTTCTTATTCTTCTTTTTCTCTATCTTCGTCTCCTTCTCATCTCCTTCTTCTTTTTCTCCTCCACTTCCAGCCCAGTCATCTCAGTGTTCGATGTATCGCTTGTCACTTTGGTCTTCCTGAGTACACCACGTCTAGAGGGATGGGCTGACAAGAGGATGTTGCATGGTCAGTCCCTCCCCTCCCCCCTGTCATTGCAAATCTATTTTGTCTTTTCTTCCCATTTTCTTCTTCTTTTTCTTCTCCTTTTGTTCATTTTTTCTTCCATTCTTCTTTTTTCTTCCCCTTTTCTTCTTCTTTTCTTCTAATTTTCTTCTTCTCTTCTTTTTTTTTCTTCTTTTCTTTTTCTTTGATCTTCTTTTCCTTTTCTTTCCTTCTTCTTTTCTTCTTCTTCTTCTTTTTCTTCTTTTCTCCTTCTTCGGCTTCCCCTTTTCTTCTCCTTTCCCTCTTCTTTCATATTACTCTTTTCCTCTTTTATTCTTCTCTTCTCCTCTTCTTCTTTTCCTTTGCTCCTACTTTCTTTCTTCTTCCCTTCTTCAATTCTTCTTCTTTTCTTTTTCTTCTTCTTCATCCTCTTCTCGAGTCAGGACTTTTTCAGATGATTCCAGTCCAGTCCTGTCAGTGTTCGGTGCATCGTTTGTCACTATGGTCCCCATGGGTGCAAGATGTTTGGAGGAGTGGGCAGACAAGAAGATATTGCATGGTCTGACCCTCTCCTTCTGTCATTGCATATTTATTTATCTATGTGGTCATCTCCCGTCTCTCTATCAAAAAACGTCGGAGCGGGTCTAGGATTTTCCAATACAAGGGGAAGGAATTTTGATATATTTGACAAGCAAAAAAAAATATACATTACATTCTGCCGATCTGACAAGCAAAAAAAAAGTTATCAAGGACAAAAAGAGACATAGC
>BQKZ01006233.1:25272-35358 GCA_036244855.1 Temnopleurus reevesii | reverse complement strand
CAAGAGAAGAAGGTATGGGTTGAGGGACAAATAAAAGACCAAGATATGACATTGAATGATATTGTTCTGTTGGCATGGAAATCCGTTTTTTAGTATATGTATGTAGGACATGCCACTTTAATTGTGCCTTCTCAATGCACGACACAATCTGAAAAATATATCAAACGTTTGACATTTCTTGAATGATGAAGAATTACTTTCATAAAATGGGGTAATAATGGCGGTATTGATTGATGATATTGTTTGCAGTCTATTTTTTGTGACTGCGTTTATGAGGTTCTGATTATTTCTCAATTTCATGCATTCTCTTTGTATGGAGAGAGAATCTAGATTAATGTTTTACTGTGAAAAAAATGAATCACCTTTTATCCTAGAGTAAACAATAATATGAAAGGCACAAATTAAAAGAAATATCATGATAGACATCAACTATCTGTTTGTCATTCTGTCATTAAAATAAGATTGTGAGTAAAACACTTTGAAACATGAGAATATAAAGAGGCATGGGAAAATAGTTGCTAATTAAATTCCATAATCATTAAAGCTTTTTATCAATTAAGCAACATTTATGGGAATTTCAAAGTAGTACTACGTAATGAGCATGATATATCCATGGGACATATGACAACCTTTTAAGATCTTTGCAAGATATGACCTTTATTTCCTTCTTTTTCCACCTTCCTCGCTCTGTTTCTTGGGAATTGAGTGCAAATTTGTTGAGCATTGATATGCCCTCAATCCATGAATATAAACTTATATTGTACAATGATATTTTTTTTTAATTGTGCAGTCAGTGAGTTTTTTACATACAAGTGAAAGATTAGAAAATTATTTCTGCAAGTATAGATCAAGATAATGATTTTTTTTACCATATTTGACATCACATTCTTTTTCTTTGTTTTGACAAAATAGGCAAGAATCGACTGAGAACCCTTAAATATTTTACGGCTACTACATGGATAAGCGATGCATTTGGTGGAAATCACTCTGATACTCTTTCCTTTCTTCGCACTCTATCATATTTATACTCAACTTTTCAAATAAGTTTATCATCATGTTTATCAGGGGAGAAGATTGTATTCTTGTCATGTATAGATCAAATTTGTAAATTTAAAAAAGTATATAACAATATATTCTTATTTTCTTCTTTATTTTGACAGAATGGGCTACCATCGGCCGAGAACCCTTATATATTCAACGGTGACTACGTAGATAGGGGGATGCATTCGGTCGAGATCGCTCTGATACTTTTCTGTTTCTTCCTCCTCTATCCCAACGAGGTTTACCTCAATCGAGGCAACCATGAAGACTATATACTCAATCTCAGGTGAGCTTAAAGGTTGAACTGTAAGGAACTATAGAAAGCATTGTGTATATAAGTGTAATTCTTTTGATTCTTTTCTGTTTCCTACTCCTTCCTTTCCTATCAAGGTGTACATGTCAGGGTGCTACAAGAATTTTGTCACCAGTTGCCTAGTCGGGCAACCAACTTTTCCAATCACTTGCCCGCATAAAAGTTTGTCTTGGCCAATGCCAATTTGCATAAAGAAGAAAACAAGTATGAAATATTAGTTGCCCAATTGGGCAAGTGACAATTTCATTTACTTGCCCGACAAGTTAATTTTGTTGCCCCGGCCCAGGCATGCGGGCAAGTGGGTTTAAAGCGCCCTGCGTGTATTTGAAGATAAGAAACCATGATGACTACATGTATATACTCAATCTACTGTTAATATAAAGTGATAATTTACAGAGCAATAAATGACACAAGCTCACTAAGATTCAAAGAGAATTTGTTGTGATGTATACTGGCTATATTTGAGTACTCTCTCGCACAGCTTCATGTGTGACGGCCAGCGTAGAATAGATTGCCACAAGTTACATGCACTGTATTTTGATAGGGGGGCCAAGTCTATGATGATCATTAATTATGTACAATCCATTTTTATTTTATTAATTGTTTGTTGATTTCATCTTCTTTTTTACAGATATGGTTTCCTGAAGGAGGTGCAGATGAAATATGGTGCCAGGGTAAAGATCCCCTTTCTTAATTTTTTATTTTGATGGTAGATGTAAAAACTTTTTACCATAGTTCGACATTATTATGCCTCCGCCACCGTGAGGTGGTGCCGGAGGCATTATGTTTTCGGGTTGTCCGTCCGTCCGTCCGTGCATCAGTCCGGACCTTGTTACCGCGATAAGTTCAGAACTGCTGGACGGATTTTGACCAAACTTGGCTCAAGTATGTATAAGCATGGGAGGATGAACTGATTAGATTTTGGTTTCAATGGGTCAAAGGTCACAGGGCCAAAAAACTTGTAAAAAATCACCCAAAATAGCTTGTTACCGCAATAAGTTCAGAACTGCAGTACAGATTTTGCCAAAAATTTTCCAAGTATGTATAAGCATTAGACGATGAACTGATTAGATTTGGGTTCAATGGGTCAAAGGTCAAAGGTCACAGGGCCAAAAACTTGTTAAAAATCACCCAAAATAGCTTGTTCCCGCAATAAGTTCAGAACTGCTGCACAGATTTTGACCAAATTTGGCTCAATTATGTATAAGCATGTGAGGATGAACTTATTAGAATTTGGGTTCAGTGGGTCAAAGATCAAAGGCCACCGGGCAGACAAAATTGTACGAAATCAACCGATATACCTCATTATTATTATAACCTATAACAGAAAAATTGAACCAATTTCTTCAAACTTACAGTGTGTAGCTCAATTATGTATAAGCATGTGAGAGAGAACTGATGATATTGTGGGTTCACGGGGTCAAAGGTCGCAGTGACCAAAATTTGTAAAATGTTTTTGATTTCTGATGGCATGGAACAAGCCGTACATATCTTTTTGATTGCATGATGGCGGAGGCATAAATTATGACCGTGTGCTGTCGAGGATTCATCTAGTTTTTAGATAAGAGTTCAGTTGTTGTGGAAAAATTTGTTTAGGTTCAGGATTGGAAAAATACAGATTAACTTAGTTGTTGAATCATCTCCAAAATGAGACGATTTCCCTCTAAGTATTTGATGTCAAGGGTCAGACACTTCCCTCAGACTATCTGCAAACTGATATCTATCGTTCCTCACTTCTACGATAAGGAATTTAGAGGATCAGTCCTGAAGTTGTGCTAATATTTTGTAGTAAAATAGCATACTTGTATGTACCAACTTTCGAGAATATTTGTTAGGATAGTTATGAGAATGTGAATAACCAAGCTTCTGAAATCAAATAATTTCTTATGGGAGAAAGAGTGGTATCAAAATACATTTTTTAAAGCCACAATGTGCTAAGAATAATGCACCTAAATATTTTTAAGTGTTTGGCAGCCTTATAGAAACAATATGATACTTCAGCATGCAAATAATCATTTCTTCGCGCTCTCTCACTCTTCTCATCTTTGCAGAGATCACATGCGCAGAAGATCATTGGTCAATTCCAGGATTTGTTTGCCTGGTTACCGTTAGCAACGCTGATCGACAGCAAGATCCTGATCTGTCATGGTGGGATCTCCGACAAGACGGACCTGACGTTTCTGGATAACATGCCCAGACACAAAGTGAGTAAAGAGCAAGAAAAACTGAGGACAGTGGAACCTTGTAAAAAAGTCTTTAAAGGTCCTTCAGAATAGAGAAATTGGTTTGTATGTCAAAACTTCTGTGGACCGAAGACATGGAACAACCTATTGTAAGAACTTCGATCATCAAACTCTCATGAAGTGTTCAAGCGCAAGCTGAACTTATATTTGTTTACACAGTAGCTCTGACATTGTGCTTTGAAGATGCTAAAATAATGTGAAGCGCATAGAGCAGCTCACCTGACTCTGCACTATATAAATGTAAGTATATTATAATTATTATTATTATTATCATTAAAACTGTCAGAATACAATAGAATACATTAGAATAAGAAAAAGCACTTATTATAGCAAGAGTTTAAATAGTTCTGAGGGTTTAATGTTCTACGCTGCCTATGTTATGCAGGAAATGTTGACGAAACAATCTTTCATTCAGGCCCAAAAGTGATTTCTACTGTGAAGTAATTTGACGGTACCCTCTAACTGCTATGTGAATATATTGATATTACTCTAAGCTGATTTGTGTAATTGAGAAGTATGAGGTGTTTTTTAATTTCAATATATTAGGCATATAGGCCCGTATTCTGATACGGAGGGAGGTTTAAGTTAACCCTGGTCTAAATCTGTGGTTTCAGTATGGAGAGCCAAAAGAGGCTTGAATCTATAATAGTAGATGTTTAATTTACCAGCACATTTGGCACTCATATTATTTAAAACTGTCTCGGAATAAAAACTTCAATAGTTTTCTACATTATTAGAGTATGGGAAAAGAGAGCAGTTAACATACGAATTATTCATTGTAAATAAAATTTTGGCTCTTTTGGCTACCCATACTTAAACCACAGATTTAGACCAGGGTTAACTTAAACCTCGCTATCGGAATACAGGCCATTTAATTAGACTTTAATAGTATCTCTTCCTTAGACAAAACTGTAAGTTTTCCTGAAGTCTGTCAGTGTAGGTGCTCCGTTGATTGCAATGATCAATCAAATGTTCTCTTTTCTATGCTTTTATGTGCAGCCGTATATTTGAAATCGCCATTGGGTGACTTCAAGTACGGTGTTGAACGCTAGTGTTGGTGTTGCAGCAAAACCAACACCAGCCTCAACACCAAACTTGAAGTCTGTCGGTGTTTGGGGTAGACCTCGCAAGAGTCTGACGTATTTCCGGTTGTTCCTGTATCACTTCTGTAAACTGGCCAACGGTGTTGGAGCTTGGTTTACGGACCGTTTTGCTCTCTCAACACCAACACCAACACCGAACACCGTACTTGAAGTCACCCATTGTGAGAATGAGTTAATAGGGAATGAGAAAGATATCATTACGGTCAAGATAGACATCTGAGTTCTCGGATTCAGACATGATATGATGCACTATTTGGTACCCTGGTGTACCAAAAAATAAATCACTGTTCTTTTGAATTATTTTTTTTTAGCTTTTTAACTTTTAATCTGGTTTCCCAAAATTAAGAAAAAAGTTCCAGGGACTTCCTTTTTTTCTCCTCCTCCGCCTCTGGATCAAATTTAGCATGTCTTGCAACTCTACATGTATATCCCCTTTAGTACCCAGGAGAATTGAAATTATCTCAATTTGGCGCTATAACATTAGCGCTATCGCCGGCGAGTTAGTGACACTTGGCCGAATTTAGAAGACTACATATTAATGGGCACGAGGTGGCGCTACACAACGAGGAAACCGGGGGTACGGCGTGGTGCATCATTCTGACTGCTTCACATATTTAATAATAATTTTTTTCTCTTTCTTCTCTTCTTTTGGCAGTATCTCTCTGTATTGAAACCTCCATTGAGGGAAGGAGCTGAAGAGTTAACAGGGGATGAAGAAGACCTGAGTTTAAAGATAGACCTTTCGGAGTGGAGGCAGGTCAGTAGATAATTTTTTTTTACCAGCATTCTTGGTTTCATTTAAAGCTCATAGCTTTCTAATTTTCCATTCCTAAATATCCTTGTAAATTTGCACAAGGTCTAATAACTCGGCCAGGTTTTGAATAAATGAGTTATTTTTTTAAACCCCTTTTCATCATAAAACTATAATTGTGGAATTTACCTTGCAGGTAAACTCTCATTGACTTCTAAATGCATAGATGACAACTACTGTCCATGAAATACACATATAACCAATGACCCTTTATGTTGGTTAAATGTACAATGTAGGTACTCTGTCATCAGTTAGTTTCGTTTTGATGTTAATTTTGGATCTGAAAAAATAGGCATCTCACATTAATAGAAAGTTAACAATTCCCTTAGAATTTGAGCCTCCATTCAATGCAATGTGAGACTGCATTGTTATAGAGATTTGAAACTACAGTTCATTCCATTGGCAATGCAATGAAATTTCAAATAAAATTATTTTGTATACAAGATTAGGCCATTTTTATTCTGATTTTTTTCTCACAAAATTACTTATATTACTTGCATGTTTAACATGCCATAGAAGAGTTGTTGCCAGTTCGGCATTCTATTTATCATGATTTTTGATCCTGAAAAGCTCTGTCTCTCTAGTAAATTTGTCAAATTTTTACTTAGATTCTTGATGTCTTGTGGAGTGACCCAAGGAGTCAAGATGGCTGCCAACCGAACACGTTCCGTGGAGGAGGGAGCTACTTTGGCCCTGACGTCACCAAGAAGGTCTTAGCCAAGCATGGAATAGAGCTTCTTATCAGGTCGCATGAATGTAAACCAGATGGATATGAGTTCACACATGGGGAGAAGGTAGGAACTCCATGATGGAGATGAGGAGGAGAAGGAGGGGGAGAATGATTAGTGTGATGATGATCTGGAGGAGGAGGTGTAGAAGCAGATTGTGTTGGTAATGATAATGATAATGATGTGGATGACAAAAGGAAGGAGGATGATAATGATGATGGTGATGATGGTTGCCATGAAGGTGAGGAGGAGGAGGTGGATGAGGAGGAGGAGGAGGAGGAGGAGGAGGAGGAGGAGGAGGAGGAGGAGGAGGAGGAGGAGGAGGAGGAGGAGGAGATGATGGTGTTTATAGTGATGATACTAATGATGAGGGCAGTATATCCATTGATGATATGGAGAATAAGTACAGAATTTTGTGATCATGGATGAAAATTCCATGAATACCAAATATAAGACACAGGGATATATGGTGATAAAACAGGTGATGATAACAATGGCCAGGTCCATAATAATGTCATTATGTATTTGTCATTATTAGACCGAGACACCTGAGATTTGTCATTCTAATCCCACTCCTGACACCAAACTCTTTGAGTAAGAAATCTAATCCACATACACCTCCTCCTTTCTACCTAGGGGTTCATTGATGCCCAATATAGTCATTGATGCCGGTGAGTGCAACATATTTTGCCGCAGATTAATGGGCAATAATATAAAGTGTTAAGACTATGAGATCATAACACAAAACAGACATAAGTGCATTATGGAGAACTACCACGCCTGAAAATAAATTGCCGATAGACATAAGATCATCTACGTCTGTTGTTGTTTTTTAAAACTTGTTGAAAACTCACTTTCTGTATTCTCAAATCTTTTCAATAATGGGTTGTACCTATATGCATTATTTAAATAACAATATCCACAGACCGTAACATCACAGCACAGTAGATTATATCCATATAGTGACTGCGCTATATAAATTATCTACTATCATTATTATATCAATCTCATGGATAATCACCATCACTTACTCTCCTGCTTATCTCCTGGTATTACCCTCCAGGTCCTGACTGTGTTTTCTGCATCAAATTACTACGAAGAAGGGAGCAATAGAGGGGCGTACATCAAGTTTGGAACGGACCTCAAACCTCGCTGCGTGCAGTACCAGACCTCTGTCAAAAACCCAAAGAAGATGACAATGAGGCAAAGGTCAGTAGTCTTTAGAATTTTGTCACTTATCTTTTAGGGCAGTGAATTTCCAGGCATTGTATTATTTTTCACTTAGACAGGAAGGTTTTTTGATGAGCATGATATATATCCTCCTATATTTCTGCACATAATTTTCAGGCCCTTATCATATTTTGTCTAAGTTGGTATAAGGGTTTACCTAGCCAAGGGCAACCCAAGAATATTACTGTGGGTGCCCTCTTTTCTTGTCAAGATGTATTCTTTGGATTTCCTACAGTAATTGTTTTTCCTTTATTAAAACAGTGCCCTTCATCAAAATTGCCTTGTATATGATGTGTTATTGCAATCCTATTTCGAGCCCTCCTATATCTTTGAAATTGTGCCAGTATTCACACCAAATTTTCCCTATCGCATGAAGCCAATATCAACTGCCATTTCCTTACAATATTGGAGTTTTATATTTACAATATTCAAGAGTTTGGTATATATCCCTTGTCCATATGCAAAGGACAAAGAATTTAATTTGAGGTTAGTCTCCTTGTATCTTGAACCTTATTATCCAATGAAGGGTATTAAAGGCAATGTGACCAATATTTTGAAGATGTGCCCTGACTTTCGAGCAATTGAATTGTAGTTTTATGTGAAAATAGTGCTAATTCTAATTGTTGATTGTTTATTTTTTCTAACATTAATGATTTCAGAGTGAGCATTGTGGAGGAGTCTGCGTTGAGAGATTTGAGAGAGAAGATTGGAGCAAATACGACATACCTGAGACAAGCCTTCCAGAAATATGACCCAAATAATACAGGTAAGAGATTTATAAGAGATTAGGAATAAATCTTAAAAAACACTATATTTCTCAATTGAATTTACTCTCTAAAGATGATTTCAGTGAATGATCAAATGTTTCATTAAAACATTCTCTCATCTGAGATTTCTTCCCTGCATTTCCATGACAGAAAAAGAGAGTTGAGAAAAGAAGGGATGCAAATTCAATTTTCTGCAATTAATCTTGTAAAAAGATTTTTTTTCTTGTTCTGCAAAAAAAGAATGCTGGTAGGTAGTATATACATATTTACTGTTATTTTATGTTACCATCCTCAGCCTTTGTACCAATCGTACCAGTCTCATTAACCTGATCACAATTTGTTTTCATGTCTATGTCTATTCAATGCGCCAGGACCATGGAAGAGATGCTGGACTTGCCAATCCCGTCAGGGACCCTCAAGGCCCGCATGTGTAGGACCAACGATGCTGTGCTGATAGGGCACAAGTCCCTGTCTTGAATCCTTGTTATAAAATCTCTCTTTTATTCTAATCAAGCCCATCATGACTTTGTTCTGTCCTAGGTTACATCACATCTACCCAGTGGGCCAGGACCATGGAAGAGATCCTGGACCTGTCCATCCCATGGAGAACCCTCAAGGCCAGGATGTGTAGGACCAACGACGATGGGCTGATTGAGCACGAGTCTTGTCTTTAATCTTCGTTCTGATCGCTGTTCCATTCTAATACCATCATGACTTCGTTCTGTCCTAGGTTACATCACATCTACTCAGTGGGCCAGGACCATGGAAGAGATCCTGGACCTATCCATCCCCTGGAGGACCCTCAAGGCCAGGATGTGTAGGACTAACGACGATGGGCTGATAGAGTACGAGTCTTGTCTTGATATGGAGCTGACGCACAGCGGTGGAAAGGGTGGTCCGAGCGTGACGGAGACCCTCTACAGGAACAAGAATGCTTTGGAGACTATCTTCAGGGTCATGGACAAGGATCATTCAGGTGTGTAGTTTGTATCCAGCCCTCTTTTAATCGCGTTTATTGTCAGCTTCAAGCTATTATTACCAAATTTGGTCCAATGTCAGGCCCAGATATTATCTATAAATCTTTGCATTGTCAATAATCAGAAGAGTTAAAAGGATAAATGAAAGTTGAGTTCTCAAATCCTGTCCAAAATTGTTTTGTGCGTATAACAGCTTCCATGGTCCAACACCTTCTTCAGATTATCAGCAAGATTGTGTTGGTTCCCGATTTTTATGATCATCAGAAGTCAGCCCCTATACACTGAAACTGTTACAGGTTAAAAAATAAATTTTGATGCGATCTGTAACTCAATCCATTTGTACTTTCACCTTCCTAATGAATCTCTTCCACAACTTAGTGGGAACCATGGTCTTGCACCATCATTAAAAACATATATTCTGAATATTGGGATTGTGTAACTCTTAATTATTGTTAAAGATCTCCTTGGTCTAGTGGTTAACACACTGTTGTAGAAACCCCGAAATTAAATGTTCAAATCTTGTCCAGGTGCTGTTAATTCCGGGCACTCTATCACAATGCAGTCGCATGTGTCACCCTTTTATGGGTCATTGTAGACAAATGAATATATTTCTTTGTATCATATTTTCATGTATTTTGACTAAAAATGTGCTTTACGTTGAATCTTTGCAGGTTGTATCAGCATGGAGGAGTTCCAAGATGCCTGCCAGCTACTGAGCAAACACATCGGAAGCAACATCCCTCCAGAAACTGTCAAGGACATGGCACAATCCATTGACATCAACAAGGATGGTAACATAGACTTTAATGAGTTCCTGGAGGCTTTCCGTCTTGTGGACACTCAGGGTATCAAGTTGGACGGACAGACCAGCTC
>BQKZ01006232.1:0-10582 GCA_036244855.1 Temnopleurus reevesii | reverse complement strand
GGGGGGGGGGGGGGTCTCATTTCCCCCTCTATAATGTTGGAAGAGGTGTATTCATTTTTGTCTTCCTTCAAAAATACAAATATACCGAATCACTATTTTGATAGATGTGTTTTCAGATACAAATAACATTTCCATTAAAATCTGATAGAACTCCTGTGTAAACGGAGTCTGATTGAAATATTCTTTCAATATTCTTAATACGTTATAAACGTTCCGTAAAATAAAGTGGGCCACAAACAATATAGATGCGTATGCCGTGAATTCAACTATCACAACACAACAATCACAAGCCGATTCCGATTTGAATAGCATTATAAAGGAGCATTGAATTTGCGTTCAACTTAATTTTTCGAAAATAGTTTATATCGAGTTTATACTACATTTTTAATCGCATATGAACGTAACGGTACCCTCAACTTCATCGGCCAATTACTAAAAATCATATTATTATTACTTCTTTTTTTTTGGGGGGGGGAGGGGATATGATCAGTTTTGCCGAGTTGGATAGTTGGATCGAAAGGCGTGTTATGGCGAACTGGTAAAGGGTAAAACGAGCCAAAAATGTACATTCGCGACATCTCGTGTAAATATCTCCACCGAAGTCTTTGTTAAACTCGTATCAAGTCGGCAGAATTTCCTTTACGGTCGAAACATGTTCCCTTTTGACAATCATTTTAAATTTGGTTAAACTCGCAGTGCGTTCGCACGAAGATCGGTGCGACTCATTTTGCCCTGGTTACACGCGTACATGCACATTACAGGGTCGGCGAAGTTCGCTGTATGATTGAGCCAAGGGCAAAATGAGTCACACCTGTCATTTAGCGAGTATCAACAGTGTACTAAGAGTCAGAACGCGTTCAATACGACCATAGACCTACCATTCCGACGGAGTGGTAGGTCTATGATACGACCAAGTCAAAATTTTGAACATGATCAAACATTTTGAAACTGCCTGCAACCTCAGGGTGATATAAAGAGTTGCACAGGTGTACTGGGCTGTCGCGAAGATTTCTTGTTCCCGTTATCGCGATCGCCTCCGTTTTGTTGGCCGTTACTGATGCCTCATTCTGCTGAGCATAATTGATCATTATTAATTGAGGCACCAACGTCGCAGTTAATTAAGTCTTAAACAAACATTATTAAATATTATTCATATATGGCACAAATAGACGTTTTTTTTTATTAATAAAGGCATGTATAAATTTGAATCTGATCGTAAAACGACCTATTTCTTGTTCCATAATCCCTGTTCTTCCAGTTTGGACTTAGGTAACAATAATATATGTCATGAAGGCAATAAATATATGGAGTATATGGTCATCCCTGTTTAACGGTGTACCTTTAATTATATTTGATATGCCCATTTTACAGCTTCTCATCGGTCAAAGTATAAGTTCAAATATGTCTTCATCAATCTGTCCAAGGAGGGGCGGGTCTTGATATCAAATACTCCTCAAAGATGTACAAAATCAGCGAAAATGTAAGAAATGCCATCAGTCCATATAATTTATGATATACACATATGGATGGTGGGATTGTTAGCCCGTAGGTAATGGCGAAACCGACGGCCTGCCACAGCCGAAAGTTGGCGAAGGCGGGTTCCTGAGACTCTGGAAAGATCACACCAAGAAGAGCTGAAAAGCAGAATAACAAAAACAGTTAATCGATCTCTGATATATTTAGAACTTTTACATGATATTGATGTCCAATTCTGAAGGAAGCGTCATGATTTTATCGAATTTTCTGTTTTGATTATTTGCCTGATTCATAAAATATCTCTGAAATCGGATTACAAATATCCAGTTTCACTATTACTTGTTTCAGTTTAGGGATAAAATTACATCAATTAAATAGCACAAAATACATGATCGTAAGGGAATACACCCGATAGTCCGCGGGGCCGATAGTCCGCGGGGCCGATAGACCGCGCTCTCTTCACCTCTCTCTCAAGAACGCGGACTATCGGCCCCGCGGTCTATAGGCCCCTCGTTCAAGGTCCTATAGACCGGGGGGCCGATAGACCGCGCTCTCTTCTCCTTTCTCCGTCTATATCTCTGTGCTGATAGTCGAGGAGAAACCTATCGGAATTAAAAACAGATATTTTTTGTTATTATGAATGAAGGATAAGTACTATAACATAAAAAGAAAACATGATCAAAGCCTTTATGGGGGTACTGTAATATTTGACAGAATATGGTGAGGTAATGTGAAAAGGGGCGTTTGTTGAAAAAAGAAGACATNGCGGGTTCCTGAGACTCTGGAAAGATCACTCCAAGAAGAGCTGAAAAGAAGGATAACAACAACAGTACATCAACCTTTGATACATTTAGAACTTTAACATGATATTGATGTCCAATTCTGAAGGAGGCGTCATGATTTTATCGCATTTTCTGTTTGTGTAAATCGGATTACAAATATCCAGTTTCACTATTACTTGTTTCAGTTTAGGGATAAAATTACATCAATTAAATAGCACAAAATACATGATCGTTACGAGATATTTTATGAATCAGGCAAATAATCCATTTCTATTTTTGATTTAGACCCCATAACAGAAGTATAAACTGCTTGATCTGCTTGATTTGAATAATAGATTGAATAATAGTATATGTAGAGTGTTACTTACATTTTGGAAATATTCTAATGCTTTTTTTTGGTCGTTCGTCTTTATCCATTTTCATTCTTTTCATCTTAGTTTTTTTTTTAATTCCCTACTTTAGAACGGGCTCAAAATACTTACACGAGATCTGCGTCTGCCACACGGCATCCCCGATGCCCCAGCCAACAGCAAAGAGAATAAGCTGCCAGGTAGCTGATGTCTCAGGGTTCCACACCTCAAACCCGATCAACAGAGCCATGTGAACAACCCCTCCGAGCATGAAGATCACGATCCGACCCGAGTACTTCTCGAGCTGGCCGAAGATTACCGAAGATAGAGCGTCGGACACGCCGAATCCGATCATGACGTAGCCGACCTCGCCTGTGCCCCTTGTGCAGCTGACGAATGACTGAAAATGTGTGAGAATGAGAAATGTTCTTAAAATTTATGGCGGGAGTTGGGTTTTCTTGAAATGGGAAATGCGGATCGAACCCAAGCGCCCCCCCCCCCCCTCACTAAGGTCAAGGCGTAACAACTTTAGGACTTTCCGTGGATATACTGGAAAGAGAGTAATTTTCAGGGGATAATCCCGGGAGAGATTAAACTGCCGTATTGGTGACATTTTTGTGATAATTCATCTTCATCTGGACCCATTGGAAGAACAGAAGTAGTTATATTTAATTCTTCTGAAAGGGCAATCCAGCCAATCTTATTAATTGCAAATTATTCTTTTGATCACATGTAAATTTGTCAAATGTATTCTTATTTCGTATTATGTATTTTTACTGATTGGGAATAAAGTACCATACCATACCATCACCTTGCAGAAAAAATTGAAATATATAGTCCCGGCAAATCTATAGGTATGGGTAATTTCCGTGAAATATTGGTAATGTTTTTTTTTCTCTCTTACTTCTCCTGAGATGGGACAGGAGGGGTGGTTAAAACATTGGTATTTTCCTGAAAATGAGGTAATCTTACAAAAAGAAGGTAAGCATAATACCCTGCAATTGAAGTGCGGGATGGCGAGTCACCAAAGCATGGGTTTGAAAAATGTTTTGTAGAATAGATACACATAATTGAATTACACAAATTAATCAGAAATATGCTGCGGCAAAATATATGCAAAAAATTACTGTTCACTATAACACTACAGGATGCCTATCGACAACAGATAGCAAAAGAACAAAAATGAGCGTTGAAAGTTACATGTTATTGCTGTGAAAACCTTTGTATCATAGTAGAAAAGAAACATCAAACAAAAGATTTATATAATAAAAAACTATATTAAAACCTGTTTACATGAAAAGCGGAGTCTTGTCGGTTTTGCGTACCAATTCTATGTTTAGTCAATGCAAGATTTAATTTTCAAAAATAGGGGGTTTTCCCAAGAGATTGTACAGGAAACGGGCATGCAGGATATATTGTAAAAATAGGACCTTGTCATTTGAACAAATGCCAAAAATTTGATAACTATGTTATTTTGCATGACTGCGATTGAAATGAAACACAGAAAATATTAATTAAAATGTAAAGGTCAAGTAGTTATTAGTCAGTACTTAATCATGCAGACATGGATATGTAACAGGCCAGATACGTGATATTCACATTTGACTACACATGTCGTTACAAATCACTTATCATTTATGAATGAGCTTCTCACCAGCGTTTCTTTCACTGTAATAAAGACAACTAGTCACACAATTTAATTTACTTTTAGGTTCCACCGGTGGGTCCAAAATTCAGAGAATATTGGACGGGGTGAACTGTACATTTTCTTTCTTTTTTTAAAGGTTAAACTGATGAACTAACAAGCTAAGCAAGGAAGAATGTAGTCCCTCACATTTTGTGGAAGCCTCTAGCATGTAAAATTTGAAATACACAGCCCTCCACCCCACACACACAGACACACACATTTTTCAAAACATTCTGCAGTGCATGCCAGTAAGAAATAAATGGCCTCTCCCCATTCTATCTATTTTGTTTTGTGTATTTGCTTTTGAAAAAAATTGAGCACATGGCAAATTGTGGGGGGGGGGGGGGGGTCAAGGGCACCTGAAACGGTTCATTACCTGTGGATTTGCACCTGTCTCAGAAATAATTGTGTAAACATTGTTGATGAATTCCAACGAAAAATATCTTTGTCACTCTACAAATATGATTAGACTTTAGACTTTTTAAGTGTAGTGTAGTTCTGAAATGTCAAAATTTGAATTTTCTTTGTTCTCCAAATGCTGGAAATCTATAACAAAAAAAAATAATAATAATAAATAAAAAAAAATAAATAAATAAAGGAGTGAGTGAAATGATATCCTATCCTGAAAAAAACCCTGCAAATTGAAAGCCCCAAAACTGCATTATAATATATATTAAAACAAGAAACAATTAATAAAGAAATGTCTGCTTTGACAATAAAGATCCAGGATTTGAAAGGAGGTGAAAGGAGGGGGTGAGGCGTGGGTGCCACAGGCCCATTAGTTGTTGAACAATGCATTTTACCAATCAGAATGTAATTTTTTTCCCTGGCTTGTTGAGAGGGGGGGGGGGGGGACACTAGGGCTCTCTGGATCTGTAGATTATATTGGTATCTGTGTAAATAAAGTATGATGAGTGAAAAAAGTGTTAACTACACTCTGCACTAGTATCTTTAAAAATTATTGTAGCTTGTCATTACTTGGACAATTTTACAACTAAAATCAAATAGATTAGGAATATATCTCTATGACAATCATAATTGGACACATCCCTGTTGATATTTTTTTCCCTATTTTTCTAGTAGCCTGACTTTGAATAGGGTTTTCAGGAAGTAAACCATAATTGGATATTTATGATCTATCAAGTATGGGGGTAGACTTCAATTTAACCAAGTAATTATCACCAGCAGATAATTACTTGATTTAACCAAGATCTTGTTCGCACCTTGGGCTTAGTGAAGAAATGATGAGTGGAAATGTGATAGTATACACAGATTCAAAACCTGATTTTATGGAATCATTGAAGAGCCACTCTATTCATATCTTGACCAAGCCCAAGAGGCCATAATAAGGCATGGATTAGCTATGTAATTGAGACAATTATCAAAATTTATAGTGATTTCAAAATTCCTCAACATGTTTCAATAGATTATATTGAATTTTTTTCTCTGAGGATATGAAATGATAATAATAATAGTACAGTGGAACTCGTTATATAGAGGTCGGATATAGCGAGATACCTGTTATAACAAGGTGATTTTATTGGTCCCAGCCCTTTATAGTTCTTTGCGTTTTTTACCCTGATACAATGAGGAACCTGATATAACAAGGTAATTTTCATGGTCCCTAGGATCTTGTTATAAAGAGGTTTCACTGTACTACCCCTAATAATACATGTAATAATGATGATAATGATAATGATAATAATAACGATAATAATAATAGGTCCATTTATTTAGTGCAATCACTAAATGCATATATTCTAATAGGCTTGATACTAGGTAACGTATTATTACCCTGGCCGAGAGAGCCACTAAGATGCTCAAACATTTCAAGGAATAAATTCCTACAAGGTAACCATTTTCACCTGGGTGAAATAATGGTCTGCAAGAGTCTAAATATATTGAAGCACACATCACATCACATCATATCTGGTACAGAATAGAAGGATCTCTCCTACCGTAATTCAGGTCTGGAAGTCAGTTTATATATGAGATTAACTGTTGAACTATTTAACAGTACCTCACGTGCGATGTGGATCAAAGGTTTTAAATTCCCCCCCCCCCCCCACCAGTGTTTGTCCAGTAGTTCTTTAACATAATCACAGAAGGTGATACATGTACAGATAGCTATTGAATATGATAATAAATGTAGTTGTATACCTTTGTAAAATCTGCACTTATAAACGCCTGCTCTGCTCCATTGTAGATAATAAGAGGAATGATGAGGAAGAGATATGGGGACTTCATCAGCCTAAATGTTGATATGAGATGATCCGAGAGATGTGTCTTCCAAGTTTTACTCTCCCTGTGAGCAACTTTCGGGAGACTGTCCAAGAAGAAGATGAAGGTAAACATTGAGATGATACCGAGAGTGATGTAGATGATTATGAGGATGAGAGTCTGGTCCGAGGCAAACGAAACCTTGCCTGTGATGTTGAAACTGATGCTGGTTCCGCAGCTAGACCGGCCGCAGTTCTCCATCGTCTCCGCGGATGACGTGTTTTTAAGGACAAGCGAGGAGATGAGGTTTCCCCATACTTGAGATGACTGGAAGAAGCAGAAGAAGATTCCGTTGAAGCGATTGATGATCGGCTCTGGGATTCCATCTTGGACGTCTGCAAGCTGGATGGCGGATGTCGTGATGTACGTACCGACAGCCGTCCAGAAAGGAGACGCAGCTAACCCCAGCAAGGCTGCAGCGGGAATGAGGGTATAGACCGCTGGGTAGATGTTGCTAGCAGAGTAGACTGCATAGAACACGCTGCATACCACCATAGTCCATTTTACTTTCAAGACCCAGATTACAAGCGGAGACAGCAAGCTGGAAACGATTACACCGATGTAGATTGTCACTAAAGACGTCACGCCGAGACCCTCGCTATAGTTCAGACTGCTCTGTAAGTTAGCCAAAGCACTGTACGCACTGAATGTGAACATGAATGCCACGCTAAGAACTATCAAGTTTTTCCAGTATCGCGCAGGGCTGAAATGCTTTGGTACCTGCCGGCTGCCTGTCGAACTGTTGCTGGAATAAAGGCCATGGTTGGAGGAGGATCGACCACTGGTATAGAGTAGAGCTTGTCTCTCGTCTCGACTCATGTTCAACTCTGTTTCACCCTTCTGAGGCTTCCTTTCGTACTCCAGCGTTTCTTCTATCGAGCGCTCGTGATCTGAGTCTAATCCTTGGAAATCAATTGATAGAGCCATTATGATAACAAGATAACCATTAGCCAATGATAATGTATTTCTTTAAGCACTCTTATCACTCAAGCTCCTTGAAGTGAAGGCTGAACTTTGATCCTTGTATCAGATTAATCAAATAGTCTTCATTTCAATTCATAATTTCCAAAATGCTTCCCCAAAAGATATAAAAACAAAGTCAGGGTGCAGATATCCAGCATACAAATAAATAGTTTCAGCACATCAAATGATTTCCAGTATTCATGCCCACACACATAAATATACCAAACAGAGCGCTGTTTATGACATGAATGCATTGGGGCTCAGCAATGACAAAGCCCAGTGAAGCTTGACCAGTGCACCGCGAGCTCGAGGGGCCAAGACTCGGGAAGACACCGGTCACATGATGGCAGAATCCACCGCTGAAAACAGCTCGCTCGTGATGTTAGCAGCTGCAGCAAACAGCTGCACGGTTTTATCATGTAAAACTCGACCCAATCGAAACTATCTTCAAGAAGACGCGTAGGCGACTTTGTTTGCTCATCCTACTCAATGGAGTGTCCACAAAAACCACGAGTTGTAGAACAAATATTTGATCACTTCCTTTATTATCACGGAACTACTTGGTCAGCGTGATCAGGTGACTTCGCTCGGCATCACGTGATCTAGAGATAAATGGGCGCGGCAGCAGACCGCGCCCACCTCTTCCAAAGACGGAAGTATCCCAGCATCGAGATGAAATGTTTTATTTTCACCGTTGGCTAGCAAACTGTTTTTGTTTCTTGCGAAAAAGTCTTTATAGATTCTTATCACACAATATTAAACATAATTACATGTACGTTTGAATTAATTACATGAATCAATTATAAACCTGACTGAGTATAATCATCATGATGTAACAAAATGAAAAATTGCACATCGAAACATATAAACTTACAGGAAAATTACAATCAACTCTAAACGTAGTTATTTGCAATAAATATGCAATAAATTTGCAATAAATATATGTGCACATACTTCAGTCTTCCATTATGATACCATATTCTATTTTAAGATGAAAATATTTGAACGGTAATACAAAGCGAGTCGATATTCATCCGATCCCCACGACATCAATTTGTTCAAATATTGCAATACTCGTTATTTGTTTCTCCAAGCTACACCATTTTACCTCCAACTGCACTTATAAAAGATTGTGAAATGCACTGTCCATACAACAAATCACACTTAGAAAAAGTAACAAAGTTTCACCCTTTTTTTTTTAGTGCGATGGTTTTGCAAAAAAGTTCCAACTTCTGTGTATTTTTTATCATATTTGCTAAACTTGTACCCATATAAGTGTATAAGACACATGCAGGAATTTAGAATATATTGGTCATTAGAAAATGTTTGAAAATTGGAACGAAATGCTTAAGTCAGCTCTCGTCAATGCTGCTAAGTGCTGATTCAAAGAAATTTGGTTACGCCGGACACAGTGAATATGTCAAGAGAGAAATTAATTCGATTTAAGTACAAGCTGTAGACTCGTTGTTTGTATATCAACATGATGAATGTAACTTGATAATCTAAATCATAATCATGACGCGGTGACAAATCAAGGTGAATTGAGGTGCCAATGGTCATTTTAAGTAATCAGATCTACCCCTTATAAATGCAAAAAGTACAAACGTCAAACACGCAAATAATTGCCAAAAAATCCTAAAGTGTATTTTCGATGTTGTGAATTTCAAAATATAATCTTTGCAATCCATTTATTCCGAGAAATATTAACAATTCACTAAGGGTGAATCTTTCGACCTTCAGATTAATTGTACATTGGATTTTTTTTTTGTAATCCAAAGTAATTCATATTTCCTTTTCAAACTAAAGCAAATAGTTATTTTATACCCGATGCTTTCCAAAAGTTTCTAGTTTATTGAATTGCAGAGAATTGCAAAGAATCATACAGCAAGTTTGATCAAAGACAGATGATATTTTGATAGGAAGACTTTATCAAATTGTTTTTTTTTTATATCATGTATTATTATTGTGTATTTATTGATATGAGGTCGCCCATTCAACATAAGTTAGTCCATCATAATGGACAGAAATACATTGTAGTTTAATGAAAAGGACACAGGGGTCAACCGCCAAGATCGGGGGAGAGTGTTTTTGTGGCTCCCCATCAAACGACCTGACAAGCTAAAAATGAAAATAAAAAAGATTGCCCCTCCTTAGGCTTGATTTTTTCGTACCCCTTCTTTCTGCCTGAAAGGAGGGGGGGGGGTAGAGGGTGCTGGCATCACGATCACCCCTTCCCCATGCACCCTCTCCTTTCCATGATTCGCGAATGGCCAATGCGCTGCAGACGACAGCGAGGAAGTTCAGTCGTACTCTTTATTTGGGCGGGAAAGATGGAGGAAAGTGGACGTGAGAGAGCTCAAGTTTTCTGTGCGACTCCTTGCCGGATTTTCATCGTTATTCTTTGTTGGTTTGTGATAGCTAATTTGGAAACAGGTAGGCAATTTTTTCCAATTTCAATTTTTTTTTTTTTAACTTGCTTGTTCACTACTCGGTTTGTTGTCCTGTTTAGTTTACATGTAATGTTTGTCTGTTTTAAGTAAGCATACAGAAAATGTCACATGCCATTGTGATTGATTAACAATAAAAAATTTAAAAACAACTTTCACGAATCCGTTTCTTTATTTTAATGCACAAACCTGGCTAAATATCATTTTTTTTCAAGAATTTATAGGTCTATAGAACCACACCAGAAAAGTGTTGTGATAAAAACAACCCGTGTGGAATCAAATTAATATAATGTATATACCGGCTGGAATTGTTCAGAGGCTTAAACAACACCAGTAGGCGTTAACATATATTAAATTGATTCCAAACGGGTATTATTTCAACGCTTTTCTGGTGTGGCCCTACACACTAAGAAATTAGGGTACAACTTTGCACCCCTAGGGGTACAATCCCATGTGACACCGGGTGAACCCTATGGGGTACAAGTTTGAACCCTAAATGTGAGGTGCAATTTTGTACCCCAACCAAGGGTACAAGTTTGTACCCTATTGGAACACATTTGTACCCCAGGGGTGCAAAATTGTACCATTAGGGTACAA
>BQKZ01006231.1:6984-39489 GCA_036244855.1 Temnopleurus reevesii | reverse complement strand
TGTTAGAGATACTGAACGTTACATGCATAATCAATAATACAATAGCTGAACAAGAGCGAGAGAGACACAGAAAGAGAGAGAGAGAGAGTGAGAGAGAGAGAGAGAGAGAGAGAGAGAGAGAGAGGGGGGGGGGGGGGAGAGAGAGAAACGACATTAAATAACTATACTCTCAGCACTTATGTTGATATCTCTGAATTCATATGAAACTATAACACCTCACACGTATATTCCGTAAAGGTTAGCATCACTGAAAGGGGTATTTAAACCCTCAAGATAAAGAATTCTGTAGAAAAGCTCTTTACATACTCAAGAAACTGAAATGGTTCGATGAATAACGTAAAAGAGTTCTAAAGTGGCTGCTTTGGTGGCTTCTTAAACGTTGTAAAGGTTCACATAAGTGCGGTTTAGGACGAGACTGAGCCGAAAACTATGACAGTGATATGGTAGCTTATTTGTGCACCCCAAGTGCGTCGTTTTTTTTTTGGTCGAAAAGGCGTGAAGGCGACTTGTACAAAATCATATTGGCACCTTGTTTAAGAAAAAATGCGAGAAGGCAAATTGTACTAACTCGCCTTGCCGTCAAGTTACGGGTCGAGAAGACGAAAAGGCAGCGACCCGTTCTGATGTCAAGTTTAACTTAAACTAGAGTTTAAATCTGTGGTTTAAGTATGGGTAGCCCAATGTGCCAAAACTTTCTTTAAACTGTATAATTCTTATGTAAACTGCTCTCTTTTCCCATGCTCTAATATTGTAGAAAACTTTCTAAGTTTTTATTCCAAGACAGTTTTTAATACTATGAGTGCCAAATTTCCTGGTAAATTAAACACTGACTGTTATAGATGCAAGCCTCTTTTGGCTTACCATACTTAAACCACAGATTTAAACTCTAGTTTAAGTTAAACCTGACAGCCACCTGTTCACGCTGCACGCATATGCTTCCGTATAGGTGTGTTCTAATTTCCTTTTAAAGGGGAACTAATCCCTGGAATTGTCTTGTTCCAATTGAATGAAGAAAAATCAGATGAACAAATTGTGAAAATCTGAGTGAAATCGGACAACCCGTTCAAAAGTTATGAGTTTTGAAATTCTCAAAGATTTCTGTCGCTGATATGGGATCCGTGCGATCGGCAACATTGACATTATTTATCAAATCGTTCAAGAAAACGTTATGTATACGTTAAAGCGTTAGTCTATACCGACGTTTTAGATAAATTTGCATACGTTGGGCAT
The DNA here is from genome assembly GCA_036244855.1 of Temnopleurus reevesii. Lineage (NCBI taxonomy): Eukaryota > Metazoa > Echinodermata > Echinoidea > Temnopleuroida > Temnopleuridae > Temnopleurus > Temnopleurus reevesii. The sequence continues at coordinate 38,259 of BQKZ01006231.1, read as the reverse complement.
ACTAATGTCACATAATTATGATGTATTTCAACGTAGGGGGATCGTACAATCAATCTTCGTGAACGTTTGCCGATTGTGATAATATATTGCAAAATCTCAATATAACTAAAAATAGGTCGAAACGATATTCTGTTGATAATTTTATCTTTTGCAACCCTCGCCTTACATAATACATGTAATAAGGTTTTTAACCAAGGAAAGCGTGATTTGACGTACACAAACGTACCAATGACGGACTCGCTCAATGCCATATTAACGCTGGCTAAACATTTCCTTGGAGGTGTTGTTCAAAAGTTACAAATGGTCGCAAATCAACTGTAAAGATTTGGTGGCAGCATCTCATAAGACTCTGTTCTTTTAGCCGTCTCCTCATTCGATTTTATTTGTATATTTTATCTTGTACATGAAATTGGTTTGAATTGAATTAAGTTGCAAATTGTAATCCGCGTTTTCTTTCTAACAAGATGCGTATGAAACAATGATTTTGATTGGCACGTTCCGATCAACTGCAACTTGCGATCAACTGCAATTTTTGAACAGCGCCCCCTCTAGTGCGATAGCAAAATAGTGCATTTTCGATATTGTTGGCCGGAGGCTTGTAGACGGTAATAAAAACGAGTGCGCATCTGATTTGCCCAACAAATGATGCGTACATCAGTTGCGCACTTGTCATGCAAATCAGATGCACGCCTGTCTACGACCCTTAGTTCACCAATTTCCAAAAGTAATTACCCACTGTTAAATATTCATACGACATCAAATTCTAGGTTCTCATAGAGAGTGCATGAAGATTGCGGGAGAGAGTCTGAGACGCCTCTTGCAATGTCGGGAGCCTTTCCACCCCCTGATTTTCCTTGAAAACCCACGATGTCCTTACATCGGCGGTGTTCCGTGTTACCGTAAAGGTTTTCGGTGTTAGAGCTCGACGATTTGCCGGTCGATGCTTGCTCGGCTGGGTTTTCATATGTTGGTTCTTCCTGGTTTCCATGGTGATGAGATTCTACTTGTTCGTAGTTTTGTTCCAGAAGGTATTGCTCAAGAATCAGATACACGAGAACATAGTCATCCTACACAAGAATAAAGATAGAACAAAAAAAAAATGATGGAAATGTGTCTTTCTATTGAGAACAAAATGGTTACACAAGCTCGCTGAAATAAAACTATGAACAAATTATTGGTTAAATTTACCCACTTTGCGCGTATCAAACCGTGGAAAACACATTTTCTGTTTAAAAATTTGGTTTCATCACATTTGCTATGTTGGGTAATCTACGCAGTAATCATGGTAATTCAAATTTCAATGTGATCTCATGTTGATTTTCCAAACGATGACTAGTGGAAAAAAAAACGCATTTTAATGAAGTGCACATAGAAACACCAATTATTCTGACAACAGGGACAAAACTAAAAATCCCAACTCCCTGCTTAGACCGTAGCAGATTCGTTTTTTATGAGGTGGATTCCTCTATGGACCCTGGCATGGGGTAGATCTTTCAATTGATATGTGAACAATAAACAAAAGGTGAAAGCAAATCCATCTTCACCCCAGCATCCCTGTTTGACCCGTTTTACAGTACCTCTGTCTGAACGAAGTGTGTTCGGTCGTTCCGTAGCATCTTGACTGTTTGGAAGACATCAATAGAGCCTGCAGTGCCTTTCTTCACTATCTCATTGATGCATTCCATAGCCGTACAGAATACTCCTGTCCGTCCAACACCGCTCCTTCAGGGTGAAAACGAACATAAGTAGATTTTTTGTAAGTTAACGATTTACTTGTTTAAACTATTCATTTATTTCCTATTGATTTCTAGTTCATTTGTGGTATTATTTAAAAACATCCGTAAGGCTTAGAAGGTCTTGTTAAAAATCAACTGCACCTTTGCAAATTGTAATGCACATTTTCATTCGCGCATGGTGTGCGCATTCAACAAGACGCGCATGAAACAATGATTTTGATTGGCCAGTTCTGATCAACAGCAACTTGCGATCAACTTTTGAACAACACCCCCTTATATTGTTAGGTAAAAATTGCTAAACTTTTTCATTCATTGTTCTATATTTGGGCAATTCCATGGATTTGTCATGTCTGTGACCCTACTACGTTTGAATCTCACCAATAGCGTCAATTTCCTTCATCAAGAAATGTAGTCTCATTGTGCTGCACTCAACCTAAGTGAGGTGAATGGGTACTGGTAGGAATTCATTCCTATAGATGCAAAAGCGCCTACTTGGCGGCTATCCTATATGGCCGAGTAATAATATAGATAATTTGTCTCGCGCCTCTAATCAGGTGACTAGAGAGGTGGCTTGTTTAAATGCTATATTATTATCATTAATATATCTAGTGCTTGCCTGATGAAATCAATAATTTAATATGTGTGCCATAGACGAAGTCTGTTCCAAAGATATTGTATTTCAAGGATTTGAAATGATAATTTTCAAGGGATTCAGCTTTTTTCGGCGTAACGAATGGGACACGTTTGTGGAAATAAAATTCAATCTTTTACGTTTCCATATATCTATTAATTCACAAAGTCATAAATACTAAAGAATACAAATAAAACATATTCAACGTCAAAGTTATTTCTCAGCATATATATTTGTCTATTTTTCTGTAGGAATTCATCATACTCACAGACAATGTACCAAGATGCATCCTTCTCCATGCACTGAATTCCGTATCTCATGAAAGAGATCAACAAGAGATGAGGCACATCCTTTGTGATCCGTAGTACCCTTCTGCCAGGCCATTGGCTGATATTGCTTGACTTCAATCTGTCTCTGAAATTTCCAAACAAATACCGATATTCAAAATTCAATTTGGGCCCGCTCTCATTTTTCTTAAATCCTATGTCGATGAAAGTACTGTCTTAATTTGTAAAACGTTTCTAGATATAAACACTCAGGAGCCAAATATTTAAGTTTTAAAATCAGTTTTACCAATAGTTTTATGTAGTCGGACTTTGTATCATTGTAATTTCTTAAATTATTTTCCATGGAACCTATTCCCATTTAATTCAGAAAGGAATGCTTTTCCCTGTGTTTGATTTTATCTAATAAAACAAATTATTATCCATTCATTGATAACACATATTGACATATACACAAAAAAAACATGCACAATTTTGATCGTAAAATATTTTTATCTTAAATAACACATGGACAGTAAAATAATACATAATGAAATACATTAAAATGCTTATAATTAGTAGCTCGAATTTAGATAGTATTAATATTGATCATAATTTCTCGCATGATGTTTGTGTGATTTTGCTTGCCATTTAATTGTTCATTTTTTTGTGATCTTTTAATGTCAATTAATCCTTTGTAAGACGTTAAAAGATGCGGATTTCACAAAAGGGCAATTACACGTTTATATACATTTGGGTAGCAAGTCATGATCGATATGAACCTTACTTTTCATTTGAACTTACAGTTTCATTCTTTCTTTTGACTCCGAGACTTCGGATGGTAAATCCATCTTTCCTCGTTGTCATGGTTGTTGAAAATGTCGTAATGGTGAAAGATCCATGGGTCGAAGTGCCCTTTTCCGGCCAATAATTCTCACAACTCTGAAAGTAGAATCAATGAGACCAAGACATCAAATAAATATTTTATTTTCGATAATGTGTATTGAAGCGGTGACAACGGTCTTAGTTTATACTTGTGACACTGAACATTCTTTTTGCCGCTATTTAGATTGTTTGTTTGTTTTATTTCCGTCATAAAAGATAACACAACAAATACAAATAAAAAAAAATGGAAATATACACAACATACAAAAGATAGTAAAGATTATATATACATCATAAGATTTAGATTGGACAATCCTTAGGTTTTGTGTTAACTATGAGATAGCTACACCAACTGGTCTTATCTATTGCGTTATAGTCAAACTACGTTCATTATTCCATGGGGACGAGATATTTTTTCCCCTTAGGGCCGGAACATGAAATCCAAAATGGAAAGAAATTGATCGTCCCTTTGAGGTTAGAAAATGAGGTTCACGGGGGAAAAAATCTTAGTTCATTTAAGACAGGGACGTAAAGTTTTCAGGGACGATTTTTAATGAAATTCGAATGATTGCGTATAACCCATTTTCTTCGGTTTTTCTTCCGTCAAAACATAATGATATTGTATTTTGAAAATATCTTAACTAATTCAGATTATTCGACTGATAGGTATTTACTTACAGATGCATAGATATTTTTTAATATATAAAACATCAGAGCACACTGTGGCGCATACTGGTGTTATGCTTTAACTTAAAAGAAGAGTCTACCCCAAAAATAATATTTCTTCCACAGGAGCATGAAAATCAGCTGAACATAACAAAACAAGTTTGAGAAAAATTGGACAACTAATAAGAAAGTTATGAATGTTAAAATATTTAGACAAATTGGCATCTGATGACGTCACAGGTGCACAACTGACCATTTATTATATTCATATCAATGTTATTAACTGCTATTTTCCCCCAAAATATGATTCCCCAGAATGTTAACTACAGGATATCTTCATGATAGACATGTCTATGCCCAATTTGCACGTTGTAATGAATTTCACACCATAGATGTAAACCCATGACGTCATCAAATTGGCAGCATGCCTGGGACATTTTACTGATTTGCTCATTTTTTCCAATCTTTAAAGGTTCATAACTTTTTTTTTTATTACTTGTCCGATTTTCTTCAAACTTTTTTCTGCTTCTTTTAAAAAGATTATTGTTTTTGGGTACAGACTCTTCTTTTAAAAGGAATTAGTAATAGGCAGAGAGGCAGAGAGAGAGAAATACGAATAAATTACCTCATCTTCGTTCTCATCGTTGAGCATCACGATACACGAAGGTTCGTAGTCATAGACCACGGAAAGGAAATCGGAGACCGTCGATGACATCGGCATAGCTGTTGTGATGTATGTGTGATGAACACCCTGGTAAAATATATCACGTAATTGAAAAGAAAAAATGGCTTATTCTGAAATATTTAATTCGCGTTCTGCAAAGATACTGTGTATGTGGACCCCTAGAAAGAATAGCGTCAATTATTTGAGCGACTCTAAAAGGGCTATCCAGTCATTCTTTCTTGCACAATCTTTACACAATGTAATATTATTAATGATAATAATGATAATTAAATTTATATAGCGGTTTTTCAAGGGATACAATGTAATTTTATCTGATTTATTTTGTAATATGTAATATGTTTTTATATTTGATTGTGATTAAAAATAAAGTTTGATACAATACGATACAAAAACGTGATAAACTTAATTAGAAGGGGATTTTCTAAACAACAACCTGATGAAGTCTTCACTTAAATAACGGATGAAAGGATAGAAGAAAAGTACCGGTGGTACAACAATCAACAAAGGGAATTCACCCAAAGGAAGGGGAGGGGGGGGGGGGGGGGGGGGGGGGTTGGGCGGTTTGCGAGACTGCGGGATGAAAATGGAGTTATGACTTACTCTAACAAAGCTTGCATTGATGTAGTCGTATTGTGTATCATGAGATCGAAGCATCACCCGGTTGCGTTGCACTAAAACAGGTCAATAGAAATATGAACAGAATACATGTAATGTGTTTAAAAGAGAATGAATAGTCTCCAAATGATTTTTACTAGTTACTACAGCTCCATACGAATGAGATCCTACTAACTATAATACGATCGTATTGGTTATTGAATATCTATCATGTGAAACATTTTGCATGGCCTGATTCACGTTTCTAAGAACATGAAACGAATAAAAATTATAATATTTGAATGTATCATTAAATTTTAACCGTAACTTGCCATATGAAAACAAAAGCAAAGAGCCGAGAAGGAAACCTATTATTTCATAAATAGGCACACTAATGATCTCTCATAATTTGAAGTGAATATATGATGAGAATTATGATGAGCAGCCCTGAATTCAGTGAACATCCTCCACTCATAGACTAAAATCCATCTCGAATATAGTGTGAGCCGGGACTTAAATGAATCGTAGTGAGAGTTACCTTCTTTCACCAGACCTCTATTGCAAATTCGTGATAAGTATGTACCCTTGACCTAATGGAGACACTTACACGGAATGATATTGCCGTATCTGTTCTTCTCTTTGTTTTCTGTCATCAAATCACAGGGGTACATGGATCGAGGTGGGTTGGGACACATGGCCTGTAGACTCTGAACGACAAAATATGTTTGTTTAAATCAATCAGATGTTTCTACTAGGATGATCAGATATATGTGTGTATGAATATAATTCACTCTTTTAATCTGTCTAGTTACAGTAACGTTTATTTCACTAGAGCAGACGAGAGTTTTGTTAATGTCTGCAATGATGAAACTCTTCTGCAGAACTAATTTGAATTAATTAGTCCGTTCTTTCACAAAGTTACGGGAGCCAGAGGGTAATGTCGCATGAAGAAAAAGAAATCCTGACAGAGCGCCAATTCAACGGGCATCCTATCGGACAACGTGTTAATTCTATAGAAGGACACGTTTCAAAGTATGTGTAACTTATCATTTCCTGCAAAAACGAACAAAAAATAACTCAACAATCACTAGCATAATATAACTATTAAATAAAATGCGAGCTGTTATCAGTTTTAATAAAAAAAATCTGAAGTCACTGTCGCCACATTGATGACAAAAGCAGGAATTTACAGATTCACCTTAAACAAATAATGTTTGCAGATGTATTCATCATGATTTCCGAGTGAGTTGCAAAACTGTAAACTGCATTCATATGTAAAATACAAATAATGCTACATCTAACAAAAAATAGTATTCTTAACGACATTGAATGCTTAAATCGAAGGCCCATGACCAATTATAAAAACGTATACCTTGAACTCCTTTGCGAATCCAGTCTTCTTTTTGTTTGGAACTATTTCCTGCATCTTCCTCAGATGAGATGAGAAATGATGAATAGGAATCGACGTGTCCTTCCACATGAGATCTTCCAGAATGGCTACATGAATGAATTCATATTGCTCCTGAAATGGAATTGATGGAAGAATACATATGAAAGCATGGTTTTACTAATCAGATATCAAAACGATATAAAGTATTTCCGTTCAATAAAGTGGGTCATGGGACAATAGACCCTCACGCTGTGAATTTAACTGTCCGCAAACAATCAGAAGCCTGTTCCGATTTGAATAGCATTACAAAGGAACATTGAATTGGTGTTCGACTTAATTTTACGGAAATAGTTTATATCGTGTATGGGATTATCTCTAACATTATTTTGAGTTTTAGAGGGATGTGTTTTTAGAATACTTCTGAACTTTTCATAAGGTGTATTATTTGTTGAGTAGTTTAATCCCTCTACGTATGATTTCGTAGCAGTTTTAAGTACAGTGAACATTGATATTTTACCAGAACATAATGATCCCCACGATTTGTTAATGAATAAGCATAAATATGGGTGCTAAATGATAAAGACATTGGTAGGCTAGAGAAAGTGATTTGAACATGATTCTGGAAACAAAACAGGGGATATTGGATATCTGTGGCTGGAAGAAAATCTATTTTCCGTAATAAGAAGTCGATATATTTTTTCACACAATGAACACATTTCTGTATCTATTGACGGAGAAATCAAAACACAAAATGGAAAAGGATCATATTATATTTCGAAGGGAATTATTAATTCAATTACTCTTTCGCAAACAGCCCCACTGTCTGCTTTAGATATATGTGTTCCATAATTATGATAATGCCGAAGTATGTGACTGGGGCCTAAAAAGGTAAAATCGTCACAAAGCTGTATGGCAAGAAGTATCACTTTGTTAAAAGTGGTCGCCAAATAGAAGGAAGGACCTATGAGTACAGTCATCCAAATGACTTAATGCGCTCACACATACATACACACCTGTACACACACAAACATACGCATGCGCGCACACATCTGCACTTTTTCTCATGCCCTTCTCTCGAATAATAATCTATCCTTTGCAACTAAATACAATCAAGTATATATATTGACACAAACACACACACACACACACACACACACACACACACATACACATACACGCAAATTCCCTCTCTACGCCTATCTTTCTTTCACATAGTCACAAAGAACCCACATACATACACACTTACACCACTCACCATAACCAACTTTCATCCTACGTGTAATACAAATACACTACACGGCTAATATCACCCCATACATCTTTTCATATTTTAACAGGAAGTGATGGTTCACTCACCGAAGTCTGAACCATATTAGGTCTGTGTTGTCGCATGGTGGACACAAACTTGAAGACATCAACAAACCCAGTGGCTTTAGCTTCTGCAGCGATTCCATCTATCCCGATCATCACTCCTGTACGACCTACTCCAGCACTGTGTGTGTTTTTTTTAGAGATTAATTTTTTAGAGATTAATAAATTATGTAATATCAATCAAATAGATTAAATTTCAAGAAGCATTTTGTTTGATTACGCGTTATACAAATGCCAGTTTATCACATCATGCAGGTTCAGAAAAAAAACCTCGACCTTTTTCTTTAAACTAACCCAGCTCGGGGCAACATTGAAAAGCATGTGCTTAAAAGGGGAAAGGTACACACCTTGTCCTTAAGGATTACACATATTAGGGCCTCCAGGTTGTTTGATGGCGTCAAACACAAAATTACCATCGTTATAAATTTGTTATTTCATGTATTTTTAAAGTGATGTGAAATAAATTTAATTAAACAAAATTGAATTGAATCAAATTCATTCACGTTTGCCCCAGGACGAACTATGCATTGAGCTTTCAAAACAATAGTCAGAATGCTACTTGCATACATCAACGTTGCTAGGCTGGACAAAGATTGTAGCTTGACTAACCTGGCAGCAACTACTTTGCAAATAATTAACAATCCTTCTATTGAGATAATATTATTTGATATATTTGACATCAGACGCGGAGGGGCCGGATCATTGGCGCCCCCGTTGGGCTGAGCCGGGCTGCCCCCCCCAAAAAAGAGGTATTTACCTCAAATTTGGGGCTCCCCTCAGCGATTTTGGGGTCATTACGGTATACCTTCAAAATTGGAGAACCCTAGCTCTGAACCGGGGGACTAGCGCCCCCAAAGGACCCCACGGTGCGCGCATGAGGTAAAAAGATCATTACGAAAGTAGAAGGTCGATTGCCCATTAAGCAAGGTAAAAATAATTACAACGAATTTACAGTCTAGAGTTATTACATTTTAGGTAATATTTGAGGCCTATTAGACAAGAGAGTATCTTTATTCTAATATCTTAATATGTTGTAATAAGCATTCTAACTGACCTTCCCAGAAACCCAACCAGACGGGTTAATTGGCTTGCATGTAAACTCTGTGCTACAAACGTACCTGCAGTGGATAAGCAACGGCACCTCCAAGTTCTGTTGATGATGACTCCTTACCTCCCGCAGGAACCCCATGAGTGAAGACGTGTGTCTAGGAACCCCCTTATCAGGCCAGTCGATGTAATGATACTGCCGAACATTTCTGGATGCATCGCCCTTTTTTAAATGAAAAGGATCTCCCGTAGTTTGGTTAACACTTAAATGGTTTTGTTCGCATTTCGACACAACTCCACCCCTTTAAGGGAAGTGCGAGTAAATTCAGGTAGTACACACAATAGCCAAAGCGTCATCTCTATCTTTACAGTGCCTATGCCGGTAATTTTGGCTATGCCAATCCCTACCTTCAGAATTAATGCAACGCAGAAAGGACTAAGAAGAGAATATTATTTCCCAGTAATGTATCCTACTTTCCAGATTCAAATTCTTTGGATGCATTATCTTAGGTAAACGCTTCTCAGGATGTCAGCTCCTAAATCATCTACAAGTTAAAAAAACAACCGGTAAATAATAATTTAAAAAAAAGATGGAAGATATATATATCAAAATTGACAGAGGGAGAGGAAAGGGTAATAAATCAGCAGGGAGCTAATTCGGTACGTGGCTGATATTCAACAACGAAAATATAGATATTATTTTTTCCATCCTACCTGGATTATCTGAAGATCTCTGATGACCCAACCATTACCGTCTACCGTTGATTGCATCTGAATCTTATACTGTCCAAAAGTCACTGGTTTACCTTCTGCATTCGGCCAGTACTGCAGGCATTTGATCTGATAAAAGAGGGTACGAATCAGTGATTGAGTTTGTCAAATTCCTATTTGAATAACCATTTACGCAAAGCAGGGTGGACCTGATATCGTTCAGTTACCTTTTATACTCTTAAAATAGATATGAATTTTCTGATCGGCATTAATTGCCTGGTTCGTATTTTTATAGAGTCAACCTTTACAACAATACATTACTTGGACCTTACGTATATGTCTTAAGCTATCAATTAAACAATGTCACGAATGCAACATACTATGTAGGACTATGCAGCTACAACTACATCTTTTGCAAGGATCCGGGTGTTTTCCTGAATATTTTCAATTCTGCATCAGTATAGCGAAGCCTCCGCAAAATATCATAGCACTGTAGCACCAGAGCGCTCACAACATCTTTATTCACTGCCCCGTGCATAAATAAATCAAGACCAAGCGCAGGAAATGAAATCAAACCATCACGTATAATTAAGATCCTCTCCGATCCAGGGCAACAGCAGACAAGGAAAAATGCATGCATATGACACTAAATACTGTAGCTTCAATAGAAGAATGCTTTTCCATTTTTTTTCATGTGGATAAAACATGAAAATCAGCCATTGGGAACACTAATTGAGACACAATCGTTTCTCATGTTTGCGAGCCTTGTTTAGAATTGCCCCCAACCAAAGAGAGCCATATTGCGAACGCGAATCATTTCACCATAATTCATCTGCTAAAATCTATTATTGAAAAAAAAATTGCTAAAGATTAGAAAGTGTTGTAAACGCATGTGCATTTTTAAATGTAATTCACACACAACGAATTCAGTGAGATTCTACTGTAATTAGGGACATTATTTTTCGGGGAAATTTTCATGTCGAGATGAAATGCTTTGTTAAGAGTCTAAATTGTACTGACTCGGTTATGAAAATCCAATAAATTGCAACGGTACGTATAGGACCTATGATTTTTTTTATGACAGCTGATTTTCATATTTCAATGAGAATATGGTCGATGATTATATGTCTTGAAATTGACTTTCCCTACATTGAAGTCATTTACCTTGTCCCCTTCTTGGAGATTGGTTACCATGGCAATAGTCTCCACCTTTTCTTGCCAGACCATTCGCCAGAAATCCTCGACAGAGTTCTTGTTTGCTCCTGTTGGGAAAAAGGGGTGCAGATATAAGCTTTAATAAGATGTTTTAAGTACAGGGGAGGGCAATTTGACAATTATTGATCAGACGCTGAAAGATATAAGCTAGAGCAATTTTCATTAAAAAAATGTGCAAATTCACAGTCTTGCGGCGGAATTTCGGAAACACATTTCATGCTTTTTTTTACGTGTGTGCATGCTGTTTAAGATCATGACTAACTTGTGTTTTCTTTGTAAGAGGGATGTGTTTTCTTAGGTTTTTTTTTATAAGTTCGTACATTGACTGGTAGTTTTAATGTGTGCTTTCGTTACCAGACACAAATTATAGCTACATGTATATTCACCAATTTCAGTAGGCGTTGACAAAATGTTTGCCCTCGATATTTCATCTAATTCATTGATACTCGTCCATCAAAAAGTTTCTTTACCTCTATTTCATACCTACCTTGGCAAGCGATGTAGGCTTGTTTCTTCTTGAAGTTCTGAAATGAGAAATTAATGAAATTAATTCTCAAGTACAACTCAACGATTGGATTGTGACATTCGTATTATTAGAATACAATGAAGGAGGACACGTGATGGTGTAGCGGCCCTTACTCTCGCTTTTCGTATATGCAGTTAAACTCCGGTTAAACAAAACCTATTCTTCGTAGACCCATTATCCATCAAGTAATTTTATATTATTCATATATTTTAAAGAATAATATTGGTTTGGTTCGGTTCAATGGAAAATAGGATGCAAACGTTATCCTTGTTATAAAACACCTGAAATTCAATGCCACACTGTGAGTGTTCAATTCCTTATTGCTGCCAAAGCGGAATGCTCTTTCATGATAAAATAACATGGATTCGTATTTACGATCCTCGCATTGCACCAATAAACTTATTCAAAATTGTTAAACGGAATACCTGAAGATAATATCATTTGAACTAAAGCAGCATACTTACAGGAATGTAGGAAGCATTGAAGTAATCTGAATTCGGATCATCGTTGATAACATCCAGAACCACTCTTGACGCATCATCTGGGATATATAAGAATAGGCTCGTTTAATAATATATTCAAATCTTTGTGCGTTTCTTGACAACGAACGTAGTTACGTGGTATGGTATGACCTAAAACTGGTTGATAACGATACAAATGCAATCCAGTTTGCATACATTACTTGTTGCAATGCTGGGCAAGCCACGTGTAAGCTTTAGGATTGTAAATGACAACCTTTGTGTTAAATGTATGTATGAAATTAGCATCTATTAGCAAACTTGTTGGAATAGTTTCATTATTACCCCATCGATTATTTCACAGTGTGGTCTATTTTGATTCTATTTTCATTTGATAGCGGATAATTTCACCAGAGATTTCTTTTTGTTTAAGCATGTGAGGTCATATCAGGATGCCAATGCTTGATGGAAATCAAATGTACCCGTCAGAAATATTGTCTTTGTAGGGAAATGTCATCTTAAACTGACAAGATCGCTTCGTCTTTTTAGAGAATGCAAATTCATCCACAAAATGAATAAGTTGCAAATGAAATAAATAAAAAAAAGAAGTAAGTTTTATGTCAAGCAATGCCTTCATGTTTCAGCAAATTCTTCTTCTTATTATTATTATTTCTTTTCTGATCATTGTGGGTACATACTTTATACGATGATTGTTCACCCGTACAGGGGCTTGGAATATTGGCTAGATATGTACTAAATTTGGGAAACAAACCCGTGATGCATATATACTCACACGGTAGAATATTCTTGTATCTGTTCTTAGGTTTGTTAACAGCCCGTTCTGCTACGCTCTGTTTGTGAAGCAAGCCACTCGGTAGCGCCTATTACAGAATACGAAATTAAAAAGATATATATTAATGAAGAATTCTTGAGCAATTATACACCTATAAATGATGGAATTTAGTCTCATCTCGAAGGAAAAGCGCAGACCAAACTTCTACAATATAAAAATAACAAGATTCTCTAACGATGCTGTCACCTTTGTATAATAATCTCTATTCTAAATGTTATGGACGTCAATGTCACTAGTGTCACCTTTGTATAATAATCTTTATTCTAAATCAAATGTTATGGACTTTAAGCGAGGATTAGTGGTTTTTCGAAATTGGTGGATGGACACTTGTGGATTTAAAAAAATGCGCAACTAATGTGCGCAATCGATGGTGCGCATATTAGTTGCGCAATTACAATTTGATGCGCACATGAGATGCGCATTAGTTTTCTACCGTCCGCCAATTTCGAAAGCCCCCTACTATATTGAAGTGGGAGGGGATGAAATGATTAAGTTATTCTTTATGATTTGTCGACGTTTCATCGGATATGATTCATCGTGAGCTGCTACATACTTTACATGCTAAATATATATCAATATACAAATTATCAAGGAATAGAGAAATTGAGAAAACAAATATGACTTTAGTTTAGGGAGCATTTTCTTCGAATAAGTTCCTTTGCACTGAACCATGTTTGTACCTTTAATTTTCTGCTTTTGCCACAAAACCCATGCCCACTTCAACTAACTTGCAGCATTTTAAGAAATTGCGCATATATGTATTTCTTAACAGTGCTTACGTCGAATTCATTGGGAAAGAACTCGGTGTATCTATGCTTCTGAACATAGGCAGAGAAGTCTGCGACAGCTATGGGTCCATGCCTAGAAGTACTCTCCACCGTGGCCCCGGTTGTTAAGGGGTTGGTTGTCACTGGAATGGAGAGTCGTTTGGGCTGTCTAATACCGTTTTGTGTTCGATTATCTGCGTGATCATCATTCTGATCGTCCAATTTAGTTTCTGCATATCAAAATGAAACAAAAAATGGGTGATGAAAATGTTTAGTATCTCGTAACGGTGACATAAATGATAAAGGCAACGGATTACCAACCATACCATTCAACCAACGGAATGGATACCGTATAGTAATGCAATGATGATATACCATGCCAAATACACTGTATCCATTTTGCAAGATGGGGAAACTTGTTGGTTAAAGGGTTTCTTAAGGCCGATTCACACATTTGAATTTTTAGCCTGCGTTTGCCTATTTTTTTTTTCAATTAAAACGGCCCCTGGACGCTTGAATACGCGGGTCATACGGCGGACTGACTTTTGGCATACGCCCGTGAGCGCAAGCCGGACATCAGTGCATCTTCTGATCAGCGTATACTGTGTGCTCGTCGAATGTGTTTCATTTAAAAAAAACGCTGGGCCGACGCAGGCTAAAAAGCCTTAAGCTAATGGTTAAGAGCCCCACCTTGCTATGGGTTCAGATCATAACTACGGCAAAAACTTCCTCGAGCAAGAAAGTTCTCTTTCTTGTGATAGAACCGAATGATATTAATCTTCATTATTGTAATCACTATTAATAGTTTATTATTGTCTGAGCTATTTTATTTTTTTTATTTACTTTATTCCCAAATCGTTAAAAAGACATATAATATACAACATGATACGAAATAAGAATACATTTGGCAAATTTACATGAAGCTACATGAATGTGATTGTTAATATTATTGAGAAATTAATTTTATTGTAATAATGTTTATCATTGATACCATAACTGACAAACACCTCTGAATATACCAGATCCCAGGAAAATGTTTTCAAATGAGGCCGTTTCCCAAGATCCAATAAATATACATACTGTACATAGGCCTAATTAGACGCTAAAGAATTATAGTGCAATTTTGCACCTTCAGGGGTGCAGCGGGTGGCACAAAAGAAGCATCCTTTATAGAGGAGATGTGCACCATTTGGGTGGAGATTTCAATCATTTGCTGTATATACAGGGTGAGTAAAAAAAAAATGTCCTCCAACTTTGAAGCTGTCTTGTTCGGAATCTAAAATTATTATCCTGAATTTGATGGTATGTCCTGAAAAAGTACTTTCCAAAGAAAATTGTGGTACCATTTTTATGTACATTATTGCATGCATGACTGAACAAGAGACGATTGTTCTTGAGGAACAAAATGTCACTTGCGCCAAGTGGCTGGGTGAAGACAAAAAACAGCCTTTGGTCGTGCGGCAGTTGGGCAGATAATGGCAAGCTCAAACAAGCATTTTGCAATCGCACACACACACACACACACACACACACACACACACCTACACACACACACACACACACACACTCAAAGTAAACCACAAACAAACAGACCCACAAACTGCACACAAAAACGCCCACATACGCGCACAATTCATACACACAAATCAAGAAATAAACATAATTTTGTGTTTCGTCGCAAAAGTCTCTGGCCAAAATTATTTCTTGTGGGGAAGTCTCCGGTATTCACCAATCCATCTGCAGACATATCAGATCGAGCTACGACAGGGTATGTAGGAAGATGCTTATGAGCCTTGGGAAGATGGAGGGAATGCTCCATCCAACATGGATCCATCATGCACAACTGTGTATCGTCCGTCAGGAACAGAAGACAGGTGCATGATTGAGCTAAGAATAAGAGTGGCGGGCACTTGAAAATGTTTAAATGTTTGATCTTTAAAAAATTCACATAAGCTTTAAGAGATATGCTCTTCATGTTCTTATTCACAGATGTTACAGAGTACTGTTTTACAAGTATGGGTGTGTGCGTGTGTACGCGTGTGTGCGTATGTGCGTGGTTTGGGGGTATGTTTGTGTGTATGTGTGTATATATGTGTTTGTGTGTCTATGCTCAGTGGGTATTGTGAGACTTTCTCTGGTTACGAAAGAAAACTGAATAGGTAGTAAGATTGTCGATAAGGTCTTACCNCTACGCATGCGTGCAAAAATAGTAACCTTTTCCCTAGGGAAAAATTACTATTCGTCTGTTTTAGCCGACTACGCATGCGCGCAAAAATAGTAACTTTTTTCCCTAGGGAAAAAAATTACTATTCGTTTGTTTTTAGCCGACTACGCATGCGTGCAAAAATAGTAACTTTTTTCCCTAGGGAAAAAAATTACTATTCGTACTATTCAATAACAAACTGCTTTCTTAGCAAATCTATTCATATTTCTTGCCTGTACACTGTCAATGCAACGATCTTAGTGTAAGGGATATAATACCCTGTATAAACGGTGACATGAATGATACACTGCAACGGATTACTAACCATATCATTTTAACAACGCAATGGAAAAAGTAATGCAATGATGATTTACCATGCCAAATACATTGTTTCCCTTTTGAAAGATTGGAAAACTTGTTTGTTAAAGGGTTTCTTAAGGCCGCTTCACACATTTGCATTTTTAGCCTTCGCCTGCCAATTAAAACGGCCCCTGGACGCTTGAATACACAGGCGGACATATGGCGGACTGACTTTCGGCATATACGCCCCTTGGGCGCAAGCCGAAAATCAGATCACCCTCTGATCAG
Organism: Temnopleurus reevesii; assembly: GCA_036244855.1. Lineage (NCBI taxonomy): Eukaryota > Metazoa > Echinodermata > Echinoidea > Temnopleuroida > Temnopleuridae > Temnopleurus > Temnopleurus reevesii. The sequence continues at coordinate 21,670 of BQKZ01006231.1, read as the reverse complement.
CGTATACTGTGCGCTCGGGGAGCGTTTTTAATCTTCAAAAACATTTGGGCCGACGCAGGCTAGAAAGCCTCAAGCTAGTGGTTATGGTTAAGAGCCCCATCTTGGTATGGGTTCAGATCATAACTATGGCAAAAATCTCCGCAAGCAAGAAAATTCTCTTTCTTGTGATAGAACCGAATGATATTAATCTTCATTATATTAATAGTATATCATTGTCTGAGCTACATGAATGTGATTGTTGCTTATTATCATTATTGAGAAATGAATTTTTATTGTAATAAGGTCCATCATTATTACCATAACTGACAAAAACCTCTGAATATACCAGATCCCAGGAAAATGTTTTCAAATGAGGCCGTTTCCCAAGATCCAATAACTATACATACTGTACATAGGCCTAATTAGATGCTAAAGAATTAGGGTGCAATTTTGCACCCTTAGGGATGTAGCGGCTGGCACAATAGAATCATCCTTTATAGAGATGTGCACCATCAGGGTGGAGATCTCAATCCTTTGCTGTATATATTTTCACCCTAATGGAAGCGTCGCCAGGTGTAGTGGTTCTGACTCTTGCCTTTCATGCAGAGGTGCACGGTTCGAATCTTACCGAGCATGGCGTTAATTTCCTTCGCCAATTTATTTATTAACATTTTGCTGCACTTAACCCAGGTAAGGCGAACGGGTACTTGGTAGGAATATGTTCCTTGCAATGCATATGCGCCTCACAGGCTGATATTGCTAAAGCCAGGGTAATAATGCTGCATTAACTGTAGAGCGCTTAGAGACCTTTATCAAAGGTTATTAGCGCTATGTAAGAGTTGCACATTATTATTAGTATCTCCACTGTTGCTATACCAGCGGCTGCAACCTGATGTTGCAAAACTGCACCCCAAATTTCTTCATATGTAAGAACAAGATGAGGACTCATCTATCGCGTTTTAGCATAATTATTGATAATTGAGTGAAAAATTCGAATTATCTCCCTCTCTTTCTCAATTAATCCATGTTAAATCAGTATTTCATAGAAGGATTGATCTTTTACCTGCTTGACCCGTTACACTATAGCGTGGGAAACTAAACGCTTTATATTCTGTAATTCAATCAATATTTCCTTGTATGAATATAATACCTTTTTTGTATTCGTTGCCGTGAGCCAGGTGATCTTGAGTAGAAGGAGTATCCTCTTCTAGACTTCCTTTATTCCTCCCCTTTCTGTATATGAAATTGAAAGGGGGAAACATAAATTGACTGGTCTACATATATAGTACAGGGGAAATAATGAGATAACTCTGTGATATCTGGTTCTGTTAATGAAAACGTATGACGAAACACACACACACACACACACACACACACATACACACATACAAACGCATACAGAATAAATCTGACAATCTTGAGTGAAATCCGATAATGACACATCATTCATAAAAAATTTGAATATGTGTGTCGTGATTTGTCATTTAAAAGTCTTCTAAAGAGTAATTGCCATTTTTGGTCTGTATTGAAACCGTCCAAAATCACACTGAATTGTCTACAGCTAGACAAAGTGTGCAGAGTCATACATTTTTTAGTTGTTTTAAAAGGCAAGAGTACTTAAGCAAAACTTTACGCAGGACAGCTTACAGTTGTCTCTCAATTCCGAAGACTTAAATTTTAATTCTTTGTTGAGACTTAAAATATTTAAATCTCTTAAGACTTAATATTAAGTCCCTAAGACTTTTTGAAAATAAGTCTTTCATTGTCTTACAATTTTAAGTCCACAGAGAGTTGTTTCTAACATACATAAATCCAAAAAAGTTTTAATAATAAATCTAAAAGACTTGTTTTTTAAGTCATAATGGATTTGATTCATAAAACTTTAACAGTTTTAAATTTTTAAGTCAAAGAAGAGTTTTATTCTAAAACTTAAAGTTTTGTCATTATCTCAAGCCGGCAGTGGATTTAAAGAATAAATCTTTTGGGCTTAAAAATAAATCTTTGGAATTAAGAGAGTTCAACTAAATTACGATCTATTTCCGTAAAATTAAGTCCAACGCCAATTCATTTTTTCCTTAATGCTATTGAAATCAAGACCGGATTGGGATTGTGATGTTCGCATAGTCCAATACATGACGTACAAATCTATGTTCCTATGACACGCTTAATTCTTTGAAAGTGATTCTAATTCTGTTACAATTAAAATTTAAAAAATGTAAACAATGCCAAACTATGAAAGTAATGAATATAACAACCTTTGTTTTTTGACAAGGATTATCACCACAGCAAGAAGAAGGGTAACGATCACTCCGACAGTCCCAGCAGCAATCAGGGGTATGGAGGAGATGGCTTCCATCGTGTGGGTATCCTCCTCATTCTGGAAGGGATCTTTAAAATTGACATGAATAGACGACATCGATTTCACATATTTTATAGAATTTAATAGGAAATCCAATCAGGGTATCAAGCAATGAATGAATTGCATTGAAAATGATGAGTTCAGTAACGACTAAAAAAAACAAGCACATGGACGAATGTCGAGTGGCCGCTTAAAGGCTTTTCACGTGCGTACGTACCCACGATCTGGTGATGGGAGAGGCGTGATTAACTTGACAATGTGGGACTTCGAGAAGCTGATTAACAAAAATATAACAAATATAAAAAATACAAAAATACATAAATAAATAAAAACTCCTATATGAAAAATATAAAACATACAAAAATAAATAAATAAAAACTCCTATATAAAAACACCCCCCAAAAAGCCCTTGTAAATGTATTAAATAGTAAAGGCAATAATTTGGCGCTGCGTGCTGTCCAATTGTACTTCGAGCCATTTTTATATATTTCGCTCTCAAAATCTGACTGCGATGGGGTGATTTGGGAAAGGATGTCAGGCAACTTTTTATGCAATAGATTTCCCTACGGTGCATGCATGCTTATTTTTTTCCTGTAAAGACCCAAACGTATTACATTTCTAGAACCTTACCTTTTGGTCGGGTTGCAGCAAGAGTAGAAAATCCATCTGATACGTCTAGGGGACCATTAGTATGTCTCTTGTCAACCTCGTCATTCCCTTGTATAGTTGTGGCAATTGTTGCGGCTGTCGGTGTGGTTGTTGTTGTTGTGGAAGATATGGATATTTCAATGGTGGTGGTGGCTGCAAAGGTACTTTCAACGGTTTCATCAGTTGTTAAGCGCTGTGTTGTCGTCTGGGGTACTGGGTTAAGAACTTAGAAAGCAAATATCATGAATATGGCGCTTATCTGTTAATTAATTATTAGGCTGCCGTTAAAAAGTATAATGTTGAATATGTATTTTCAAACAGAGCATCGGTACGACAGAAAGCCTAACATATGTAATTAGATATCGTCTTCAATGGGAACAAACCGCATTGCTCTATATCATCATTAATGATGACAACGGTGATGATAACATTAATAATTATAGTAATAACAATATTAATACTCATAACAACAACAACAATAACATAGATTTGTGTATAATGATGATAAGTGTTCATATCAATTGAATGATTTTTGTGTTGGGTAGATAAATATTTGAAATAATTCTTGCCTTATCCCAACACGGATAAACACTGATTGACAGAGCTTTACCGAGAAGCTGTGAAAAAAATAAATCACAGGCATATCCTCCGGTAAGAATCGAAAGTGTTCCTATGTTCCGATTACCTCTATACAACCATCCAAACAATGTCAACGCGAACAAAATAGAAAATTGTTTTTTCTAATGCTCAAATTTTGTTCTTTCTGCCGGACGATCTGCAAGAAGAGACCGTTGCGATTGGTTGGATGGCATCCACATCAGAAAATAACCCCTAATATTAAAGTATCCGTAGAATGTGGTTCCCTGGTATTTGAGTCCAAAATTTAAAAGATTCTCTTTTAACCAACCAGGATATACACGGTATACACAGGAAACGCACTGTCTGGGATAAGTTGCACTGAGCTGTGGAAAAATCACAGCCCACCGGACATGATTCGTACCCGTTACCTCTAGTCATAGACGAGTGCCGTAACTGCTTGACCACCGGATTGGCGCGAGTGACCACGTTCTTTAGAACAAGTTAGGTAGTTAATCATAATTGAATACAATAATTAAATTAGATTAGAATTAAAATGTAAATAATTAAAATACATTGTCTTTCCAATGACCAGGGTACACATGAAGCTGTGTTTTATAAGATGTCCTAACCCTTCAGGAAGATTCACGGCACCTGAACTGGATTCGAACCCGTAGCCCCGGTCACGAGACGATTGTCATAACCACTAGACCGCTGGAATGCCCGAGTGATCGCGTTTTTATTATATGACATTCCATAATATACCATAGTGAAATTTTGCAATCTTACTATAAATTGTAGCTTGAAAAATAAAGCGAGTGAGTTTTTATCGTAATTGCTAAGGTATATTCTAAAAAGAAATATTTCATTTTATTGAAGATTGTTGAATTTTCACCGGATCTTCAGATCTTGGGAGTTTTGGATGTACGTAATTTTGACGAACGTGTAACGTTTGAGTAACGTACGAGTAACATGTGTAAACGTTTTTCGACGGTTTCGTAAGATTTCTAAAACTTATGCAGGGGTATGAGCCAAATGTCTGGCATATCCGGAGGGCGCAGTAGAACTATGTCTTCATTCTTTTTCAAGTCATCACGAACACAGTCTCATAATGTTTTGGACAAGCATGCTCAAAAATAAAATAGAAGTGCGCTCGTTCAAACAGACGAATTTGACGTTATAAGTTGCTGAAATCATTTAGGTGAATTTGATCGGTGCAAAGAGCAATACACTCACCAAGTTGTTGTTCACAAGTTACAGTAATCAATTTGAATTTTGAATTTCATTCGCGGTAAATTCGGAAAAATTCAGTGGTAGAAAATTTAAATTAATGTTAATTAAGTTTGCATGGTAATGTTAAGATTATTATTCCATTTGCAATTCAATTTATTCATTCAGTCTCTTTCTTTTCTTCTTTTGAACAAACATGGCAATTATATATACTCACAAATATATACAAGTAGGTATAAATAAATCTAAAAAGCACAAGGTTTGACGTAATTAATGGTTTACAGAAACTTTGCAATATTAGAAAACAAAATTACACATGTCGAAAAGCATTGCTTGTATGATACATTCCCTAAATTGCAAAGTAAATCACAACATCATTTTCTCTCTGACGTGCTAAATGATAAGTGCAATTCTATATTTATATTCTACATAATGTGCACAAAAATGAAACAAATGAAAATGTAACAACATTTGGGAAGCAGAAAGAAAGGTTAATCAACGTAGAGGATGATGAAACTACTGAGTTATAGGAAACAGAAGGGAGTGGGAATAAGAGGAAATACGACAATAGGAAATAGGGTCACGATTGGTTGGCTGTAACTTGTTAATCATGCATTTAATGTGTCGTGTGAAAAAAAAATATAATTTCAGTTTATTTTGAAGCAAAAATAAAATTACAATGATTCATCAAAATATCAATTAAGCGACTTCATTTACCTCTCGGAATTTTACAGATGAAAAGTGTCGATCTGTTGCATCGAATTCGATCCCATTTCCCATGAATGTCTGGATTGTTTGACCCGATCATGTATACACATCCAGAATCTTCAGATCTCTCTGGTAAGGCCCAATTTGTAAAACTGAAATAATAAATAAAGAGTTTAAAAAACAATAATATATTAGACAGATTGTTACATTGTCGTAGACAAATTATTACAGGTCATTCCACATCACATTTATCATAACAAGAAAATCAAACGGTTGGCCCTATGAAAAGGCATTTAGAAGAAAAAATGTCAGGAATTGATTCCCCTAAAAACGGAATTTCTCTTAAAAAGTAAAAAAAAATAAATTTCCAAATAACAAAAATTACAGAAATTAAAAAATATAGCAATGCTTATTTTGAAAAGAGAAATACATTTTTAAAGGATAATTTTCTTCAAAAAGAAATTAATATTTTTAAAAGAGTAATTACTTTTCAAAAAGAGAAATTAACTATCTAAAAAAGAGAGAAAAAAGCTGGTACTTGTCACTGTTTTAGACACTCCCCATTATTAACAGTTACTTTACCAAATACTTTCCTTTTTTCTGGGGGGATTTTTGGTTGATGTATTGATTCTCAATTTCTCAGTACACCGGGACGAATTGACAGATTTAAAATATTGTTATGGGACGAACTGGAAGTGTCTGAATTATTTCATCCTCTTGTACATGTTGTATTATTCATTAACCGGTCATGTGTGGCTCAGTGGTAAAGCGTTTGCCCCATGAACGAGAGGTCGTGGGTTTGATCCCTGTGGAGTCATACCATCAAAGAATAAGATATGGGACCCCCCGGCGCTTGGCATTTACGAATGAAGAAGGTAATAATAACCTAATGCTCTGCAGGGCCCGCTGGAAGAGCAGCTCAAAGCTGAAAGTAGTTACACTAGGTAAGATGTTATTACTATTATTATTATTATTATTATTATTATTATTATTATTATTATTATTATTGTTCATATTATTATTATCAGCATATTTTTATAATTATTTTTCATTATAGATATTTTTTGTTTCTTTAACTGCAGTCCTAGTGTAAGACACACACAGTTATTAATGATTAACTGCCCTTACGATTTACAATCAACTACTTACTTGAGTTCAGTGTTATTGATCCATAAGAATGTTCCATGATTTTCGATTACCCCAATCCAGTAACGAAACGGTCCGTCCGGTCCATCACGTGAAGTGCCTTGTCGGGGCAACTTCGAAACCAATTTATCCTGGTGAAAATCGAAAAGGAAGAACATTTTAGTGTATGCTGAAACAACGTAATAAGAAACAAAACGTTTTATTTTTGATAATGCATAGATAATTCTACATCGGATGTCTTTTTGGATTTTGTCGTCATCTGCGATTCGAATTTGAAACTTATCAAAAAAGTTTCACAATAGTAAAAAGAAATAGATTATTTTGTGAAAACCAAAAACAAAACCAACGACAATACGGGAAATGTACTGGTAGGTGTTCACACTTATCATCAATTGTTGGTAAGTACGTCGTACTTATCTAAAAATGCAAAACCCTTCCCAGGTAAATTGCACCCAAATAGAGAATGTTTTGATGACACTCCCCCTCCCCCTCCCCAAAACTAGCTCATTTCGGCTATGATATCGTGAAGAAAATCTATAATCAGTAAAAACTTGGTATGCACCAGCAAAATCCTGCTTTTATTAACAAGTAGAAAAAGCAGACAAACAGATGTGTTATGTAAATCCGACAACAAGTGAGAAAGTTATGAATATTTCAATGATAATGATTGAACGGTTTTCCTATAAATTACTGTACGACATTTGTCATACCTAACACGTAACTTTCGGTCGCGCGTCATGACGAATGTCATGTATATTCTGTCAGTAAATTTATCATAACTTCTTATTTTTAAAAATCCATTTTACTCCATTACTGCTTATTCTTTTTAAATCCTAAAAAGATTGAATATATATCTGTACCCATATGTCGACGAAAGAAATTGTCTTTTCGCGTTAAAATTGAAAAGGGCCTTTTTAAGATAATAACTACTCGCAGAGAAGTACATGACATACGTCATACCACGTGACCCATCGTCGCCAGTTGGCATGACAAGCAAATGTTCAGTTATAACGTTGAAATTGTCATAAATTTCGTTTAGAATGTCCGATTTTTTTTCAAACCTTGAGCATACCCAGTTTTGTTTGCGGATCTCTCAAAGATTACCCCTCACCATTTAAATTCATTATGTGTCTACCAAACTTTTCATTTCATCCATTATTTTCTATAACAGTGCAAACAATGAAAACATGACTTTGAATTGATTTTATTTTGGTTTACAGTGCTTTTGAAAAGTGTCGTAGTGATGTATATTTCATTAATTTCATCTTGATTATAGAATCATCCCTTTCAGATAAAGGTTGATTGAGTTACGAGGGAATTTTGTAAAATTGAATAAGATACATTGATACATATTAACGCATCCTTTTATTACTGTGACGAACGCCAGCGCTCCAGAATATTTGGGAATGAATAAATGATGACAGAAAAAAATTCTTGCATACCAAATGCAGCTTTAGCAAGTGCGCAGGTCAAAAATTTGAACCCAAAGTTGCCGGACCTTTGACAAAAATTGCAACACGGTCACAATAAGAACCATATAACTCAGGCACTCATTTGCTCTAGTGGTAACAATACTGTCTACAATACTCAGAGGTCATGGGCTCGAATCAGGTTTGGGTGCTGCTTTTTCATATTTTGGGCAACTTATCATGCTTTAGCACGCAGTATCGGATGTATATTCTGGTGATGAAAAATCATAACTCCCCAACTGATATTACTAAAAAAACACTTCTTACAAAAAAATAATACTTTTCCCAAGTCACATCTTCGACATATAGGTGGATCATTTTTTTTTCATTAGGCTTGCCGATTTCTCATTTACATTTTTTCTTGAGGAGCGAAATCGATTGAAATAATGATCTACATGTAGAAGAGAAGATGGACTTACGTGTTGGTGTCGTGAGCTGAAAACTGGCAAATCACCGCCTCTTCGCCGGCATTCTCGCTGTGATTTATCATAAGGTCGACCAACAGAGGTATAGCAGTATCTGCTACGACCTATATTAATAGGTGTATTGGGTCCACAATAAATGCAGAGCACTGTCGATTAAACAATATGATGCAAACAATGAGATTGAAAAAGTATAGAAAAATCATCGAATTATATCACGAGTCATGTTGTTATTTCAGATTCGGAATTTATTCTAAATAGTATTGTTGTAAAAAAAAAAGCTTTGTAATTTGTAATTCCTTGAATGAATGGACATTACTCATATTAATTTATCTATTCATTTATTTGATATAACACAATAAACTATTGGCCTATGCGGACATAATGATAACGTGCCGGTGTCGATTTCAATAGCGTTACAAAGGAGCATTGAATTGGTGTTCGACTTAATTTTTCGAAAGTAGTTTACATCGTGTTTTATTCAAGATTTCTTTCAAGGACAGGATAGTCTCGTTCAAACCGCATGGCCTGCATTAATATGGATTATTAAAACATGAAAACTGCAGCTAAAAATAAGCCGATTCACGTAAATTTAAAAAAAAAGTGAAACCCATTTTGTGAGAAGCCGTTGACTAATCTGCAAGTCGAGACATTGCAATTTTCTTCCTTTGTCGTCTTTGGTCTTTGGTACCTAGGACATAACTGAATTAAGAATGGTTTTACCATACAAAATTAATAAACCGTGTATGACACTTTAATTTCAACCATAGATATTTGTGCTTTTTCACATTTAAGGAAAAATAAGAAAAATACGACAGGTGAATCAATGAAAAACGAACGTAATTTTGCTATGTTGCAATACCATATGTCCCAAAAAATGACAACGGGGCTTTCAGGATTAATAACTTTTGAAAATGAATATGAAAATAAATGCGGTTTGGCATGTCAAATATATAATTATTCACCTATATCTGGTGAAAATTTCAGGAGATTTGCTTCAGTGGTTACAAAGAAATGAAACTTTTTGTAGCGGATGTCATAATTCCGTTCTGCACAAGTTTGTGAGGACGGAGACGTGTAAAGCACAATGGTTACTTCAACTTCCAATGTTTCACTGGTCAAAATGAATGTTACTGTTTTTGTTTTGGGGCTTTTATATGTAAATTAAATATCCACGCTTGTCATGAATTATTTGAATGACATTGCTATTTATCTTTTAAACCCCAAAGCAGTAACATTCCTTTTGAGCAATGAGTCGTGGGAAGTTTAAATAACCATTGTGCATCGCACGTCTCTATCCTCACAAACTTGTGCAGAACGGAATTATGACATGATGGTCGAATAATGTGTTTTTATCTATCATAATGTGTCGTGCACTTGATATTGATTTGTATTTTTTAATGAAATATATAAAAATGAAATGAAGAGAAAATGCCGATTTATCGCTAAGCTAATGTTACGGGACCCGGACGAGATATGAGCGCGGTAGCGGTTGATACGTGTTCTGACCGGCAATTCCATGATGACGGAAAGGTCGGTGACGAAATCCATTTAATTTTAGAATGCCCAAGATATACAAAGGAAAGAATTACCCTATTTGAAAACATTAGCAAAATTGCAAGAATTTCTCAAACATTACCCCAAAAGAACAGTTCATTAAAATTATGAAACTCCATAACATTAACTTAATTGCTCATTTCGGTAAATTCATCAAGTCAGTAATAAATAAACGAGGGGAGTTGCAAAGCGCCTAGAAAATGATCATGTATTTTGGCGTAAAATATTTATTTTATTTAACATGTAATTGTTTCATTATTGTAATCAAGTCATTCATATTTTCTTTATTTTGTATAATTTGTTTGACATAACACAATGTATATGAAAAAAATGTAATCAGAACAAAATGTGGGCTGTATATGTCCATGACGTTCAAATGAATAAATTCCAAATTCCAAATAAGAGATTTTTCGATCATAACACTGCACTCAAGCTTGCATGTAACTTATTCACACGACATTATTTCCTCTTATATTCAGTAAATTTCGCTTTGAATACCTTGGTAACGAAATTACCAGAGAATTGATGTATTTTGCACCTCTTACTTCAAATCAATTTCCTCTGAAATGCAAAAGTTAAAAGGCAATGTTGGACTCTATATTAGTTGTTTATTCACCTTTGTCCTGGACAATTCAAATAAAAGTATCACAGAGAGAATAGGCTGCAGCTGGTCTATTTCAAAGGCAACTAATCGGTAACGGAATTACATCTTGCGAGATTTTGAGGGAAAACTGCACATTTCATTCTGCCATGTCATTTTAATTGTTGTATATTTTAACAACCCAAACTTAATTGAAATGTAAGTAGCAGAATTCGTAAAATTAGGGCTAACAATAAGAAAGAAAACCCGGTGTATCTTGGAAAGGGGCACGATAGCAAAATATCAGTTTTTATCAAGAAAGTTGAGCACCTGCATGCTTCATTTTATGTTTTGATTTGTTACTTAGGTTGTCAATTTCTAATGATATGCGACAGCTTGCATGAATGTCCATTGAATTAAGACTCTCACCCATTAATGGAATTTGAAACCTTCGGTATGACGGAATCACATACCTTTTAAAAAGTTTCAATAACATGGCTTCCTTGCGTTTCAGACAAATATTAATTTCTAATCTTTAAGAAGATACTACTGTATTAGAAATTCCTCTGAAGCACCTATGAAATGTAAAATTAAAATAAAATTAATGAAATGGTATACAATATGATCTTCATAATGCTTTTAAAAAAATTGATAAACTGCACAAATATGAAATTAATGTATTTAAATTATAAACATTACCATAATGACTACTGCAGAACAAAATAAGTCATCAACAAGAAAATGATAATGATAATGATACTCCTACTTCTACTACTACTTCTACTACTACTGCTACTTCTAGTACTACTATACGACTAATAATTATGATAACAATAGAAAGGGTGATATTGTTGTTTTTCCAAATTGAAAAAAAAAACCAGCATTTTATGCTAATCGGGCCACCATTTTTAAAAAGGTATGTTATATAAATAAATAAGTAAGTAAACAATTTTTCTTTTCTTAACAAACGAACCTTGTGTAACTAGCATCAGAAGTACCAAAAGGTAAGCGAAATATCTGGTTGCGCTACAAAAAGTGATGCTCATCCACATATAAAACTCCCTGCCCGACTTCATGATGATAAACTGAGGCCAACGAAAGCTCAAGTTCCTCTAGTTTGATCTGATAGAGAGACACTGAAAAGTCTTTTGGAAGCTCGTGCAAGCAAGCAATCAATTGCATATGACGGAAGATCGTATATGAGATGTTATATGATGCTCCCGGGTGTAAAATGAAACTCAGCAAAATCCATATACAATATCGTACTTACAGATATACGCTTGTATTGTCACCAAATACATAAACTGTTATTAAAACACAAAACTAGTGCCAGAGTAAACGTTATCGAATTGATACATGTCATCCTTATCATATTTCCTGGACGAAGGTATTTTCTCAAGTATCTGAGTATCGCTTCAAACGGGAAATACTCCATTTCTCATTTTTTGTTCATAATATCAAGCCATACTTATATTTTTAATCGGAACTGCTCAGTTTTGATGGGATTTCAAAAGGCTATGATTATGACGTGGGAATATATATATATTTTTTTACAATACCTGTAGTAAAACCCCTATAAAGGGGTAGATGATATTCTACTTGGNATATAATATAAAATGTAAAAGAAATCGAAGGGGGGGAGGAGGTCCCAAGAGCCCATACAGCTGCAAAGAATTGATTAATGATGAATAACCTGAATGTCATACAATTTTCCTAATAATGCTAGGATATTTTCATTGATATAAACACTTCAACATCAGTAACTGTAATTTAAAAAGAATACCCCGAAAAATTTTACCGAAATGTTCCCAATATTTTGTCGAAATATATATCATTTGCTGTCCCCAAGCAGTATGAATATTTACAATGAAAACAGCGTGATTATTTACACAAGTTTGCGATGTCCTGCTTCTAAAGGTATATTAAAAAGTAATCATTAAGGCAGTTATTGTTTTCTATTTCACAAATCATGATTAGAATCAACTGCTTCACGCTCTATATACACTGACTATAAGCATGTAAAAATTGCACATGTGGTGTAGTGGTCCTGACTCTCGCCTTTCAACCAGAGGGTCGCAGGTTCGAATCCCACCGATGACATTAATTTTCTTCAGCAAGAAATCATCTTCATTATGCTGCACTCAAGCCAGGTGAGGTAAATGGATACCTGGCAGGAATTCCGTATTTGTTCCTTAGATACCGTGTACAATGGTGTACGCCGGGCTAAAGCATGGGTAATAATATTGCAAAGTGCCTCGAACAATCCACAGAGTGGATACGTACGATGTATAAATTGTATCTATTTCATTATTACTTTTATTATAAGTATTATTTTTTATTATTATTAGTATCATTATTATTATTATTATTATTGTTATTATTATTATTATTATTATAATCATTATCATTATTATTATCATTATTATTATTATTTCGAATGCATGCAGACATAGATATTCTATGTTCGATATGCCTGATGGTTTATGGTCATAAATCTACACATGATTAAACGAAAAATAGAAAAAATAGTGAAATTTGGATAATGCCCAAGACATATATGCTCACGGATCTTGTTGAGGAATTAATGATACATATTTTGGAGTCACTTCCTCCATGAACATAATAGGGAAAATTACATTTTTAGCAAAATAAACAAATTGTTGTCAGTGAAGCATGAACACACAAGCATTTTTTTTTAATTTTACAACTCAACCAACTATGTTAGCCAACATTTTAACCAAACTACATTCCAACAAATACAGACATTAAAATTACAGTGATGTGCCTAAGATAAATTCATACGGTATCTAAGAAAATATAGAAATTTATTATACATTTCTCTTCTAATTTCATCCAAATTTCATTAGATTTAATTTGATTCTTAAAGGGAAACCAACCCCTGGGATTATCGGGCTCTCATTGAATGAAGAAAAAGCAGATGAACAAACTGTGAAAATTTGGGCAAAATCGGACAATCCGTTCAAAAGTTATGACTTTTCAAAGTCACAGGGATATGACGATCTCTACCGCTCATGGCGATCCTTCCGATCGGCAAATTCGACGGAATCCGTGACGTCATGTCGGACAACTCCTCATTCACTCTGTATACAAACTTTCACATTTTCTCCCTTTTATCCGAAAATTCAACAAAATGACAATTTTCGGTCGGGGTATAGCATTTCTGTATTGAGTCTGCATGTATTTTGAGAAGAATGATGTTGCAATAGACCGGGTTATAACTGAGGAAGGTGTCACAAAAAGAGGTAGAAATTTTCATGTGGTTGATCTAGACTAGTTTTTCATGCTGAACAAGAATATATGAGGTAAACGGGCTCTATCCTGAAGGTTAATGCGTGAGGGCGCTTTTTTTCAAAATGGCCGCCATATCATGACCGCGCTCACAAAATTGAATGGTACCACATCAAAAATACGTCAATTTATAATATATGTGGTATCAAATTGTAGGATATTAAATTTCCTTTAAAATAGTACCTAAATCAATTATGTTAGAGGTTATTATTATGCTATTTTTGGACGGTAAAGTTCATTTTTAAACGTTTTTTGTAATAATTTGAAAATCCCCTATGTATACTTTTCTTCATATTTCTGAGGATCCTTCAAATCACATGTTCAAATGTTTCAGAAAATGTTATGCATATGTGATGAACATAATCTGAAATTTTGAGGCCCATCGGGTACCAAACATAACATTGACAGTGGTCTAAAGTTGACAGGACTGTATTACCCGATCGCCCAAAAATGCTAAATACGAGATTTCCCATTGCTAACATTGCGTTAACGCTGTACTGTGATAATTGAGGGAGGTGTCATCCGAAGAGATAGAACGTTCCATATGGTTGATCTAAACTAGTTTTTCATGCTGAACAAGAATATATGAGGTAAACGGGCTCTATCTTGAAGGTTAATGCGTGAGGGCGCTCTTTTCAAAATGGCCGCCATATCATGACCGCGCTCACAAAATTTAATGGTACCACATCAAAATAGCGTAATA
>BQKZ01006230.1:4426-21774 GCA_036244855.1 Temnopleurus reevesii | reverse complement strand
GATTGTGCATGAATGATAATACAAGTTTTAATTTACAACTGATTTGAAGCTGCTTTGTAATCAATTGCAACTTTTCAGCAACACCCATAAGTATTCTATGGGGCTTAAAAATAATTTTCTGAGGTGATACGTTCACTGTTTCAATAGAAATGCATGCCTGGTAATCTGTCTAGTACGGAAGTGATTTTTGTGCTGTTTACACTTTGCAAAACCACTTTGGTACTAGACAGATTACCCAGCATGCATTGCTATTGAAACAACCATAAATGCACATACTGCAGTTTGATTGTACATTTCTTGCATTGAAATCGCCATTTCTAGACAAGTTTGGTGTTGGTGTTGGTGTTGGTGTTGCCGCAACACCAACACCAGCATTCAACACCGTACTTGAAGTCACCCAGTGTATTGATGGAGCTATTTACAAAGGCTTACATAGTATGAATGTCAAATTATTATGGCATGTCTGTCATCTGACGATAAAGAAATATTTGCTTAATTTTCATGTCACTCTTTTTCATTTAACAGTTCTTTCTCTTTATAAAAGACATTAAATTGATATTCATAATTAATCGCATCTCATGGTTTTGGATTATTTAAAACTGGTATTTGTTCTAATCGCAGATATGTTCATGGGAACAAGCCCTAAACCTCTTTTTTGTTTACTGGTGAATCCAGTTACTGGACAATTTATAATTTCACAGTTAATAATAATAGTTACTGATATTGTTTGAAGCCTTACAAAAATCATGTGTAAGAAATGAAGACAAAGTAACAATTTTTTTAACTGGAGAGACAAAGGAAGTGGACAAAATATGCAACCTCCATTCAAGCCTTCATAATGCTATACACAGACAAGAGAAAGTTGTTTCCCTGTTCATTAAGTGAACATTTGCAATGCCTGTTCAACATCTTGTAGCAGAATAGGAGGGAAGGAAATTCAATGTTCTTTTGCGTGCACAAAGCTATTTCGAATGCTCTAATGGAAGTGGTTTACTCTGTGCAGTACCTTTGTTCCCAATGCTCACAGCGCGAATAGCATAGAAATATATTCTCATACAAATATCATGTAATATTGTTATTGTGTACTAAAGTTTTGAGAAGATACAAGTCTTCAGGGATGTGACGAGTACAATTTGTCATTGATCGGCAGATGCTGTCCACAATGTGCAAAAGTTTGAGGCACGCCAAATGGTCCTAAGCAACTTTTGTGAATGTTTAGTATTCCAAGTATCCATTTCATCTAATTGTTTATACTTCAATCATGTCAAGGAGATCATCTACCGGTATCTAAAAATCATTAATCGACAAACAATAATGTTTTTGTCAATAATTGTTCTTCAAAAGGAATATTGCTATAAGGGTGTTTCTATCAATAAGGGGCCAGTTTGTGATATTTTAGTGTCATTGTTTCATTTTGAAATCACATCTTTTTAATGCCCCTGTGAGCTTGGAGAAGATATGCTATGAATAATGTTACGATTTAATCAAGGAAACAATATCAAATTTAGAATGAAATTTACAATGTCATTCAACTATTTGTTTCTTCACCAAGCCCACACGGCCTTGAAAAAGGTGTGGTTTCACACTGTAAAGGGACTCCAAAAATGTCACAAACCTGCCCCCTCATTTATATAAATATCCATGGACAAATTATTGTTCGATAATAGGTACATGTATTTCTTTTAATCTTGCACTTATTTACATGGCATAGCCAATATACAGCATAAGAACGTCAAGACTGTAGGATGATATGATGTATCTCATATCACATACCAGAGTGTAAGAGTAACACACTTTAAAACAGAAGGAAAAAGAAACAGGACTAAATAAATTTCTATCCATTCAAGCCTTCGTAGTGGCTCCAGCAGAAGAGAGATCTTACGATAAGAGCCAACGTCTCTTTTTGTCCCCCCTTCGGAAAAATACAATATCTGTATTTGTTGATTTTTTGTTTTTTTTCATGAAAGTAGTCTGTAGGCAAGTCCTTTTTTTATGTGAAACATTAAGTTTACTGAAATAAGAACTGGAAACCCTATCATTTCATAACCCCAGAATCTGTGTTCCAAAGTGTCTCCTTACAAGGTAACTAAAGAAAAGAAATGTATTTTTATTTTCCTATTGTATGCATTTTCATTCATTTTTTCTAATCTCATGGAAGCACAGAAATACATGTATATCCAGAGAGAGTTTTATTATAGATTACCAAAGTGATGATGTCATATATATATATATATATATTTTTTTTTTTGCTATTCCTAAATTTTAGATGCTATATTTGGATTTAATATAACCCAATACATAGACAACCGGATTTTGATCAAATTTGGTCCATGGGCACTGTTACCTGATTTGTGAAGTTATAAATTAGGTCAATTTTGTATACAGTGATCTATCGGTTTTTTATTCATGTTAGGTACTCACATATACACAACAATCCCAATCAAAGTACATGTAAAGTATTATTTAGATGTGAAGGCCAAATAAGGTTTATACATTTGTCTTTATAATGTATTTTAAAGTGCTTATTGTATCTGTTTATGGTATGGAATATCCCAAAGAAGAGGCACAAAGATACTACTTACTATTCCATTTTTCATTTTATGCAAATGTCCCAAAGAATTGTTTTGTACTAGATAGATTAAAAATGATTGAGGATTTAAAGTGTTTTTCTACCCTTTATTTGAAATAATGCCAAACTAGCACGTTACTCGTTTGTGATGGACGTTTAATGGGTGACTTCAAGTACGGTGTTGAACGCTGGTGTTGGTGTTGCAGCAACACCAACACCAGCCTCAACACCAAACCTGAAGTCTGTCGGTGTTGGGGTTGACCTCGCAAGATTCTGACGTATTTCCGGTCGCTCGTGTTGGTTGCTGGTGTTGAATGTCGTCTGCTGAACCGAGGATCACGGTCGGTGTTGACGATTTACGTGCAATTTTCCTATCTCTCAACACCAACCCCTAGGGATTGGGGAAATTGCGACTTCAAGCTTAGTGTTGGTGTTGGTGTTGAAATCATGCATTTGTTTTCCACTCACAGAATAGTAGCAGTTTCGCTACGACAACTCGTGACATGTCGGTGGTTAATTCAACTTTACAGTGAAATTTGCAAATGAAAACTAA
This sequence comes from Temnopleurus reevesii, assembly GCA_036244855.1. Taxonomy (NCBI): domain Eukaryota; kingdom Metazoa; phylum Echinodermata; class Echinoidea; order Temnopleuroida; family Temnopleuridae; genus Temnopleurus; species Temnopleurus reevesii. Next base: position 18,652 of record BQKZ01006230.1, on the reverse strand, counting down.
AACCATATACTTTATTTTGGAAGGCAATATTTTTTCTTCTGGATTTTTAAAAAGGTTACACGATTTGTATGAATTAGAATAGATTAATTTGAGAAATTCGGACCGAAAATTATTTTATCGTCGAGCAGCAGCAGTTGTTCGCGAGGCTTTGTGCGAGCGCGAGTGACGTCACTCGGTATCGTGGCTAGTGTTGGGCGATCGATACAGCGATCGTATCGCTTCTGTAAACTGACCAACGGTGTTGGAGCCCGGTTCACGGGTCGATCTGCTCTCTCAACACCAACACCAACACCGAACACCGTACTTGAAGTCACCCACTGTCAGACTTTTGTATTGTGGCATTTATTGTAATAATCATGCTTGCTTTCGGGAAGTAACTCGCTCTTTAATTGACTTTGTATATGAAATCTCTCATTTTTGCACATGTATCACTAATTTATTGGTGAAGCCAGGATTTTTGCATTAGTTGGACCCTCTGCTGATGGTGTGACAAGCAAAAAAAAGGGGGTTGGTTTCACTACTCCACAGCATTTGATGGTGGAAAAGGGGAGGGGATCATAAGTAGGTGACACGGTATAATACCTCAATATATTACAGATAGGGTATAATGAAAAGTCAGCTCTGTGCCAGTTATTCATAGGATGTTATTTATCGCTTTACAATGCTGCACAAGTAGAGGCACAGAAATGTGATGTGACCACAAACAATGATTTTCGAATCTAAAATTTGCTTCTAGACTTTAGGGCAATGTTGCAAGAAAATGGCAATCAATTGCAACTTTTCAGGTCCCAAAGATTGCAACTTTGCAATTGATTAATTTTGTTTTTGTTACGTGTACACGTACATCTTCTGTAATTTGTAATTGGAGTCACAGCTTTCTTTCACACTCCTTAAAATTGGAATTCTAGCAATTATGTATGTCTGTAACCCTATCATTTAGATTTAGACCTGATTTCTAGTTCATAGCAATGCATGTAACAGAGCCCCCACAGACTCAACCTGGAACACTTTTTCAGGAAAAGTCAGGGAATTTGATAAAAATCCATCAAGAAAAATCAAGGAATTTGATCAAGCCCAGAAATATACTCAACAATATTTTTGTTAAATTTTCAACCCTTGCCAAATTAGATTGAAATTAGTAGACTAGTTTGACATAGTTATCCTGGAAATTTGAAACTCCATTAGGGAAAAATTAGGGAATTTCATTCTTCTTGGATAGTGGGAACTCTATGTAATGCTTTTACATGGTTCTGGGTCAAGTACATTTAGTTAGTAAAGAAGATGTAAAATTAGACATACAAAGATATTAAAGGAGAACCAACCCCTGGAATTATAGTGCTCTCATTGATTGAAGAACAACTTCTCATTCACTCTGTATACAAAAATTTCCCCCTTTTTTTTCGGAAATGTCAACAGAATTTCAATTTTCAGTTGGGGTATATCATTTCTTTCTCGATTTTGCATTTATTTTGAGAAGAATCATGCTGCAACCTTACTCTACCTGTAAGTTTTACATTAATCATTTTTTTAAAAATTCTATGTAAAAAGTTAATGAAGAGTTGTCCGACATGACGTCACAGGTTCCGTCGAATTTGCCGTTCACAGGAATAATAATAATAATAATAATACACAACATTTTTATAGCGCTTAATACAAAGTGTTTCTAAGCGCTCTTTGCATTATTACCCGGCTATAGCATGGCTACCATGAGTGCAGCACAATATGGATAACGTGTTGTTCGATTTTGCTCAAATTTTCACAGTTTGTTCATCTGATTTTTCTTCATTCAATGAGAGCACAAGAATTCCAAGAGTTGGTTCCCCTATAACAACTTTTAGTAATGTTTTGTTGAAATAGTCATGTAAAGTGTATATTTCATTTGATTTCCAGAAATCATTTATTGGTAATATATATTTATTCATTGAAATCTATGATTTTAACCATGTAAAAAATGCATCAGAAATTTCTGATGCTTGTACATCGATATTCTATGTTGAACATTAATGTTTGTATATGTGCATATATATAGTTGATTATTTTCTAATTCAAATAAAAACTACATACATAACATCAAGCAAAGTGTTGTTTTGATTCTCTGTCCCACGATCGAGCTTGGGAAAATTTCTGCACAAACTATTCATTTTATCAAGGTCTACAAAATCTTAGATGTAATACCTAGTTACGTCATTATTCTTTAGTTCCCCCCCCCCCAACTGGTTTTGTGTGTGTGTGTTCAGAAGATTGCACTGTGAGCAGAAGGGACGAAAGACTTTGGGACAAAGGAAACAACTTCAATTGAACCATTCACAACTGACAAAAAAATTCCTTCCCTCTTATTTTTTCCCTTCTGTTCACAGTGTTGGAAGTACATGTATTTGGCATGTAAGGGTGACTTAATCATTATGAGAATTTATGCAAATAATATTAATAATATGCACTATTTATGTCCTATTGAACCTGACCAAAACGCTTTACGTTATCATTACTTGGTCATTGGATTCATGGCAAGTCGTCTGTTGGGCACGCACTGCTAAACCAACCACAAGCTGTTGTTTCCTACTGGTACCCAAATAGCACCTGGGTGAGAGTGGCTAATGTGGGTCAATTTCTTGCCAAAGGAAATTAATGCAGACTGGAATCAAACCCGGGACCCTGTGATTAACGTCCAAGGACGTAACCACTGGACCACGAAACCTCCACTTTGTGTACTTGGTTAAATGTATTCCTACTGTTCATCAATTCATCTCCTCCATAGTAATAATTTCATACTTTCTGGAAAAAAATAGATACAAGTGATGAAAGAATAAGATTTATAAAAAACAACTTTAATGATAAAAAATATGGCATATGTACACTGAACACCAACTTAATATTCCTTTTCCTGTCGTACTGTACATGTGCATTTATCTTCTACATCTGCCAACTGCATCAAATTACCTATTTAGGGTTTGATCTTTAGTAGACGAGGCTTGAATACTAAACCATTGTAATACATGCTAGCACGGTGAGCAGAAGGGACAAAGGAATTGGACAAAGTAAAGTACTTCATTCAAGCATTCACAATACGGTAGCTTCATTAACACAAAAAAAACTGGGTTCCCTGTTAATTCACTGAACAGGTGAAATACATGTTAAAGTCCAAGTATAGTTTTGGTGAAGATGAAGAAATGTGAATTTTTTGGATGTTTATCATGACATGTAATTCTTATACACATTTTTAGACCATAGCATATTTTTTTCCGAACTTGTTCTTTTGAAAATTTGAATTTGACCGTTAAATCATATTTAGCGCCCTCTCTTGGTTATAACATTATTTTGCTTGTTATCGGGCATATACAAAGTTATTTCAGAGATTTGACAATAGAATGATAGAGAGATATGTACAACAAATGAATTCTAAAATTTTCATCCAATTCTGAGCATGGGAAGTTGTCCTTTATCAAGAAAGAAAATATTGAATAAAATGCACATTTTAGGTTATGATTTTTCCCAAACTCGTTCATTTTTCGAACAATCTTTTGGTGCAATATCTTTATGATACTATATTTCATTTCATATAGATTTGAAGACGAAATCTGGCGATAAAAATATTCGCTTTTACCAAAACTTTACTTTGGCTTTAAACATTTGCTCAAAGAATAAGAGGGAAGGAAATTTGTGTGCAGCTAGCTATCGAGAATGATTTTATGGAATTTGTTTATTTTGTCAAATTCATCTGTTCCTTCTGCTCAGAGCGAAGAAGAAAAAAACCAAAGTAAGACATTTGTTTAGCAGCAAAGCTGGAATATGAAGCAAAAATAAAATGCAACAGAAATGAAAACCCTTTCTACATTTGGCACATGAAACAAACTGACAAAAGAACTGCCCTACCACATTCAGAATTTTTTCATATAAAAATACATTTTCCTCATGTGTACACTCTAAAATTACAAATTGTCATCCTCATTTTTTAAATTGTGCAATATTAGAAGGGAGACATTTTTTAATAGATAAAAATAAAATGTCTGATGCTGCATTTTACAGTTTCCTTGATCTTGTAAGAGATTTGCTGTCTGCGCAGTTCATTTAATCATTTTGATATTCTCCCTTTACACAAGTCTCCCTTTGATCATCTGAACTTAGCTGGCTATATGGCCTTCTTTGATATGCATGCTAGCTCTAAAATTATTTTCCATATAATTGGTAAATACACAAAACTAATCTCTAACAAACAAAACGGAAGTGTGCAACAATGTAACAGAAGTGTGCACCGGAGAAGCAGGAGTGTGCACCAATGAAACGGAAGTGCATACCACAAAAGCAGAAGTGTGCACCAAAAGAGGAGTGTGCAGTAATGAACTGATGAAACAGAAGTGTACAAATGGACAATAAGCTGGTCTACAATTTAATTAAAATCTACGCAGGTATCTTATTCCATAAACCGGTTAGTAATAATTGAACTATAGAACTCTGAATAGAGTTAGCTTACATTACTTGTTGCTATGTCGCGTCATAGTCAAACTTTCAGATGTCAACAATAACTTTTGTGTATATAAAAAACTAAATGAATGTATTTTCATCAACATTATGCAATTTCAGCCTTAGTTTGGTTTCTCATTAAAAAAAAATCAATCACTTGGCAAACGAATCTAAAAATAAAACAATTAAAAACCTCAGCCAAAGAATGATGTAAACTTATCTTGTCCTTACAGTTTGATACTCTTTAAGTCATAGGGGGTGTTGTTGGAAAGTTGCAATTGATCGCAAATTGCAGTTGATCAGAATGCACCAATCAAAATCATTGTCAAAAGCGTAGACATCGCACAAATAAAAAATCATATTCCCATTTGCAACTGATTTGCGATCAATTGCAACTTTGTAGCAACATCCCCCTAAGTCTATCCCAATAAGATCTGTTCAAATATCAAACTACCACATAAACATAGTGCCTACTAAAAACAATATTGTAACTCTTATCTGTCATCATTATGTAGATTATGAATGAAAGAAAAACGGTGAAAATTCATTACAGGTAAACATATCACTACATGCAAATACTCATTACATTATTACCGTAACAGTGAACATAAATATGCTCCTTGGAAGATTAAAAACATAAATTCTGAGTGCATTTCTATTTACAGGCAGTGCATGGAAGGATACAAATACAAATACAAAATTCTGAATCTGATCAAAAGAAAGAAGTTCGAGGTACATACTGCCCTCCCATGACAAAAGGAAATATTAATCAAAAACTTTCAAAATGCATTTTTTCCATAAACATGCTCTAAAACAACAATACCTACCAGCATAATTGAAGTTTAATTTAAAACATAAGTTAAGACAATTGGTCCCAATGAGTTGCTTCCTAATAGTGTGTATACAAAAGAGAAAAATAGCTCCACTTAAAAAACACTTTGACAATTGGAAGCACTTATCAAGTATTAAACCAATTTTGAGGATTAAAAAAAAAGAAAATTACAAGGTAAATGCTAGAAAACTCTTTCAAGTGAATATTATCAAGCCATGTATCAAAACAATGATTTTACACAAAATGAAATGGGGACAACATAAATACATAAGATAAATTATGTTTTTTTTTTGCTTTATATCTTGAAATTTGAAATTTGTTTATGCTTCCCTTTGTCGTGGGAGGGCAGGATACTGGTGATGCATCCACATTAATATGAATGTATCCATGTTAGTCATTATGACCAAAGTAAGATTCAAAATGGGATTGTAGTCATAAGAAATGTTTCAAAATAAGCAATAACATAGAACATTGAAAACATTCAGAGCCATGTATTATGAAAAACAAAATGACAGCTAAAAATGAAAATGTGACATACACATTCCTGACATGTGGAAACAATATATCAGCATGCAAAATGTAAACTTTTAGAAAAAAATTAAAAGACAATATTCAACTTGGTACAATATTTAAAAACAAATCTTACCAACAGAGAGATTATAATTTTTAATTAACATGACTCCATCTGATTAACAATGAAATCATATTCTTTGGTTAGTGCTAAACAAATAAGATTAAAAGGATAACATCTCCAGCACCATTTAACAGTAATGGAGGCTTAAAAAACGTAACTACATCATTAATGACATTGAAAAATAAATCAGTTGTAGCGTTTTTTAGGGAAAAAAAGCCCAAATGATTCTCCTTTAGCACACAAACAAAATAGTACCATCCGATTCTGCATACCAATCAAATGTACATGTACTTTTTTAACTTTCAAAGGTACTGAATATGCACTATCCATCAAAAAGAGGATTTTAACAGAAGAACCAGTGCTTCGTTGTTTGGTTATATGGCCCTGTTCATATGACACATTCGTATCTGAGAATGCCACACAAAATTTGCTATACACACACAAAATGTCATTCAAGAGGCATTCAGTTAAAAAATGCTCTTAATTTTGCAGCATTTTTGTTAGACCTTCAAGTATTCCAGGTGAAGAGCAAACCTTCAAATCTGTCTTCAACATCAGATGTGTACAATATTCACAAAAATGTTCACTGCGGCTGGTTTTTAGACCTACTTGATGTACTTCTCTAAAGAAACAGTACTGTAAATTACGACAGAAAAAATAAATTTTGAAAAATCTAAATAAAGAAAATTGAATAGTTGGTTGAATGCATTTGATACAGTTGGCCAGGTATAAATCACCCTTAGAGACACTATCTCACGGGACATAGTAGCAAAATTCAAATTCAAACGTAGTATTCCAACAGGAGAGGTCACTAATCAAGCCAGAGAAAAAAAATCATTCAATTAACAAGTTCATTGCTGCACAATGTACAGTGTATTCAAATTAAATACACTTGCTTTATTTCTCAGACCTTTTGATCAAGGCCTTCTAAAACAGTCTGGATCTTTGTATATTGGATATCCCAATATGGACACCAATATCCTAAATTTGGAAGTACAGCATGTATGTCTCGTCGCCTAATGATTTAGACTCATCCTTCTTCAGAAAATTTATTTTCATAGAGGCTGTTGCATAATGCTTATCAGCACTAAATTCATGTACCCTCAACCAGAGAGAGATGAACACCATCTGGATGCAAAATTCATCCTTCAAAGGTTTGTGTATCAGGAGGCGGCCAAGCTCAGGGAGCTTCTAGCATTATACTCAATAAATAGCTTGTATCAATCTCTCGAGGGAGGGAAGAGGGAGGGGGGGGGGGGGGGGTGGTTAATCTCAAGTTTTGAGCCAAAATAGCTCCATACACCAAATATGAGCCAATAAGAAGAGGATGCCATCTCTCTGTTTCTTGTCACAATCTCGTCACACACCCATAACTGTCTAGTTAGTCGAAGGGAACATACGTCATTCCAGGCGAGATACCCCTAGACATCTCCTATAGATTAATTTCGGCACAGGAAAGACCAAATCTCGGCAATTTCATCCTAAATGAGTCCATACACCAAATACGAACCAATTGGAAGGAGAAATGACTATCTCAGCTTTCAAGACAGAAGTTATCACCACACCTAATCTGAGCCAATACGATGCAACTCTTAGCATTTCAAGCCAAAATATCGCCATGCACCATGACCCAGTTGGAAAAGGCGAGTTTAATCTTTAAAGATATTCTGCATGAGGGTTATCCCATCAGAGCTTTCCAATTCACTCATCAACTATTGGGTTATGCAGTTCCTATGAGATTCCCTAAGTAACCATAGAGAACTGGAAAATTACTTCAATTCATATAGTACAGACTTGACATTATGTACCCCTCTCTCTGAAACGAGCCGCCATGTATTGCAATTTGTTTTATTGATCCACTTAGTGACATAAAATTGTGGGCTAGTGGTTAATACTGTCTTCAATTTCCTTCAGCAAAAAAAAACATGCTGCACTCCATCCGGGTGAGGTGACTGGGTACTCTCTTTGTATACCATCACTATCCATCTTTATTGCTACATACAGTAGTCTTGTCATGGCACAAATCTAATTTTTTTTCATGAGCCTGGTGAAACATTAAATAGGCCAGCGAGTATTCAAACATTCTTTTGGTTGATATTAAACGTACACACCTGCATTTCGGGGTGAATTATACCTGGCTTGAGCAATATCGAATGATTTGCAGTTAAACAATTAACACAGACAATCGCTTTAATCACACAAACAAATATCTTGTAACTGGTTTAATAAAAGTGGAAGACTGATAAAAAAAAAAATTGCCATACCGCATATCTTCAAATACAATAAACGATGACATACTACTGAAGTAATGCTTTTTCAGCATCTCTCATGCTTTCTATTTCTAACAAGGAAACATGAAACATTATTCTAAAATATATAAAAGAAAGAACATCACATCATTTTCATTGGCTACTATAACAGGATTGAGTTATTAGGGCTAAATTTCAAGTATTTCCCTCAATTTGCCCCAAATAACTGAACCCTATAAGCCCCACAACCTTATCAACATGTAAAGTGATTTGAGAAGCATGAGAAAATAAAAAGCATTAAAACATTTTCAGAACTTGAAGTATAACATATCAAATATAACAAAAATGAACAGCTAAAATGCAACAAAATGGCAAAATAGGAGGTAGTCAACTCAAACTCATTGTCATATGCTTTTAATGGTGCATGCATAAAAAACTTAGGAACAAAGTGGGTTAACCTATCAAACCAGACATTCTAATAGACTTAACAATTGGACCCCTTTCACCATTGCATCCTTTTTTTAAAATGAAAGTGGTTTTTATGTGAACAGATTAATGTGTTCAGTGAGCACATAACCCGAACTATTTTCAAATGTAATCCTTTTCATATCAGATACAAATTGTGAGTGACAGTTCATCTGCTCGTTTAAAAGCAAGGGCCCCTAACATAGAGGTTTGCATTTATCTGCGAATTTGAAAGAGCAATTCTGATTGCTAAGATAATGTAACAAAGATTTCCAATGAATTATATACTGTATAAGCTAATATCTTAGCGTACAGATATTTTCGCGGGTTTTGTCCATTTAGACACATTGTCGTGTTGTTATTTTCATTTTTTTGCCAGTGTTTGTACATATATGAATGTGCATAATACAGTGTGGAAATTTTCGCGATGCCAAAGCCGCGAAATTAGCTAAAATAAAACCACCTCGAAAATTTCAGCTTATACAGTAATTGATATCAATCGCATTATGATGGCAAATCTCGTATTAAAGTTTGCTATTGATTGTAAACTTGGTTCATGTTACAGGCCCCTCGTCACTCAATGAAACAAAATGGGCTTTAAAAAAAACCTTAGTAAGCCATTTTTATTAGTGATTACTTGGAAAGCTGGGCCCTAACAGTGGAGGCGCCGTAGTGTAGTGGGTCTGATTCTCGCCTTTCAACCAGAGGGTCGTAGGTTCGAGTCCGACCTAGGACGTCAATTTCCCTCAGCAAGAAATTCATCCACAATGTGCTGCACTCGACCCAGGTGAAGTAAATGGGGACGGCGGGAAGAAATTCCTTGTAATGCGGAGCGCTGTAATGGCTGCCAGCTAGAGCCGGGTAATAGTGAGTGTAAAGCTTTCAGCGTCATGAGCACCGATAAGGTGGACCTGTGCGCTATACAAGTAGCCACCATTATTAATATTATTATTATTATTATATCTTCTGTGTTTGCAAGTCTAACATCTCTTGATACTGTCACTCTGGCATGATTATCTATATTGGGATGTGTATTTCATTGACGCAAGTTAATGGGAAACTCTTTGCACATTTGTCAGATTTGAGTGTTAAGAATTGTGACAACTTCTAAAAATATATAGTCTTTCTGTCTCAATATCAATGTCTCCTTCATGCTCTGACAAAATCCCATTTGCCATTTTTCACAATTTTACAGTCAATCTACCAAACTTAGAAAATAACTTAATAAGAACATCATATACACTGTACAAACATGATGAGCTAAAAAGTCTGATTGCTTTAAATCTGCTCACAACGTTCACACAAACTTTTACAGTACAATTCTATGTTCAGTTAACACAGAATCCAATTCATGGTTTGCTATTTCTTGGCCTCATATTACTTAAAGCTGCATGCGATGTGGGCAGATGGGACAAAAAATTTGACAAATTAAATATCTTCATTCAAGTCTTAACAATTGTTTCATGTTCACAAACGAAAATAGCTTCCCCGATTCTTCACTGGACATGTGCGACACCCGTTCAACATTTCTCAATAACAGATAAAGAGGGAAGGAAATTCCTTTCATGTGCATCCAGCGCTTCAAGAAACTTGAATGGAAGCTGTTTACTTTTTCAAAATATTTTGTCCTTTCTGCTCACAGTGATAGCTGGAGTCTCGCTACTGAACCCAATTTTAGAGCAACTATCCGTTACATGCAAACAGTTTTGCAGCTGGAATGAACAAGTTCTAGGCGATGTTTCACCACGTTGCCTAAGACTTACAGAAAGACTAAGAAGTATCAGCTCTTGCACAAGGACAGGTACCTGCTGTTCTTAAAGTCGTTCCTAACTTGGTTAAACACGTCGCTTGGGTGTGACAGACTCCATTAATGAGCGTCATCCACCTGAAATTGTTGATCATTCAGCACATGAACTGATCCCATTCCTTTTTTAAGTCGTTCCTAAAGTGTTTCTTAACTTGTTGAAACGCCGCCAAGGTTGAGGCTGCATACAAAAAATGCAAACTGAGTCCTAGCTGAACTTCAATGAGCTCCAGAGGAAGAGCAATTTGTAGTGCAAACAGCTGAATACAGACATGGCCAGACACGGAAAGGGCCACACATGATGCAGCATTTGTTCAGCAATCCTGATGGTCTGTTGTGTGAACGGCCAAGTGAGCCCTAGTTGAATGGGGTTCAGCATCAGAGGCAGAAAATTTGTAACTCAATCCTCCATACATCTCATTGTGTATACAGCTCAATACACTTAAACCCAGACATAACTGAACAATTTTATGTGGCACATGAAACAGCATTTGTTCGGCAATCCCAATGGTTTGTTGTGTAAGAGCTGAGCTTATTGGGCTTTGCATGATGAGTTGCTTATAGTGTATTCCCGATAGTTTGTTGTGTAAATGGTTGAATATATGCAAACCGTGCCACAGCCGATTCACACCGATCTTGACCAAAAGCAAAGTTTGTTGCACAATCCTCCAACAGTTTGGCACATGAACAGCTGAATACAGGCAAACCTGAACAGAACTTGAGTTTACAGGAAGAAGAGTTTGTCGCACAGTTCCTCCGAGGGTTCTTTGTGAAGGTTCTGTCCGACCAGGTAGGCAAGTTTGTGAGCGTACTGACAGGGCGCTGGCACACGCACAGTTCCGGGCCAGTTGTAGTACATGTGAGTCAGTTTGTACGCCAACCTGTAATCAATGATAATATATTGAGTTACAACAAGGAAAAGTGACTTTCTCATCTACGCAGACAGCATTTTATATTTGCAAATATAGCATAACCCCAAAATAAGTAAACTCGCAACCCAGAACATAAACAGTTAATGCTAGTGGGTATGAGCTGATTGTAAGTGGAAACAGTGGCAATTGTACAACTGTCAACCTTTCAAAATAGAAAATCTTACCCTTGGACAACAAAAATCCTATTTTATGTACAAAGAGAAAGAAAAAATCTTGCTCTTGATCTTAGTGTCAGTAAACACACATGAAAGTATGTTGTTAATATTTTACAAAAGTCTTACAAGTTGGCAGTTATTGATAATAATATTCTTATCGTTTGAATTGATCACTAATATCTAGTCATCTCCATAGAAATAGAAATTCTTTACATTTTGGCATCGATGTTCTTTTCCAATTATTCTATTCTATTCTAGTTCTTATTCTAATTACCTCTGCATGTGGTCTGCCTTGAGCTTGGTACTGTCGTGTACGACTACATAATGCGTCGGTGTGACAGTGCCCTGTCTAACATGCTGGGATACCAGGAAGAAGTCGTACCAAGTCGCACGTGTGATGGTGTGATCGATCACCATGCCTGGATACGGGTTCTCAAAGCCGTTCTGAAATGAAATTCGAGTATTCAGAGAGTTGATGAATGGATATGGTTGTAAAATAACAGATAGAACCAAGAGACGATACTTCTGGACAGTGTTTCATGAAATTGGTCACAGCAGATATCAATAAGCATTATTAAGTGGATGTAAGTGGATGAAACACACATCTCTGTCTGTTGCCATGATAAATGTCAGAGAGTGACTGCTTGTCCCAGCGACAAATCTTCATGAAATGCTCTCCATCCAAGTGACAGCAGGGTACAGACTATTCATTTAAAATGCAAGGCTCTTTCTGCATTCCCCTCCTGAAAAATAGTCTCCATAATATATACAGCAGGGGGCATTTTGTGCTTTTGGGGCTATTTTATCACAAACAATGAGGCTAATGTTAAAAGGGCTAATAGACCTTTGTTGCAGTGCATTTTTTATGCTGAGTGACAGATTGGGGCAGTAGACGAGCATGCTCGACATAGATTAATCAAAGCCTGCGTGAAGTTGCCTATGTCAATACACTCGCCACAATCCACTATGTCCACGTATGAATTTAAATCCTATAATGGAAAACTTCCTCTAGACCTTAATATGCTATCAGTAAATGGAGAAAATTGGATGAACAAATTGTGAAAATTTGAACAAAATCGGCTAAAAATCTGTTCAAAACTTGCAAATTTTCAACATTTTCATTTCCACATGTGATGGGCATTGAACTGGAAAGTTTGGCATAATCTGTGATGTTGTACACTTAGAACTCCTCATTCACTTTATAACTGATTTTATTAAAATTGGATCAATATCATATTTCAAATGACGATTCTTCCCAATTCGTTCTGAAATGCTAACAAAATTAATGTAGCTATATTATATTTTCTTGGTAAGAGGAAAAGGTGAAACTTTGTGTACAAAGTGAACAGAAGATTTTCTATGTTGGCAGCCATTTTGTGCCTATAGTTTGACAATTCAAGTAGCCCATGAGAGAAGTAAATTAAAACTTTGAAAATTCACAAGTTTTGAACCGAATTTGTTCAAATTTTGACACTTTGACCATTCTATAATTCTCCATCTGCTGGCAGCAGACTAATGTCTGGGGTGAATTCCTCTTTACTGACTCACCTGGACTGAGAAGATTCTTGTGTTGATTCTCTTCTGAACGACAACGATCGCTAGCTGTGGTTTGTACGAGGCACCGAACACGCTGAAGCATTCCGAGAGTTGCTCCTGCTCGTAGGTTGCTACGACGTTCAGCTGGCCGTCTCCAACTCCATCACGGAATATGACGATCTTCTCTGGCAACGCATGGTTGATCTGAAAAAAAGATGGGAGGATAGAATTGAATCAAAATACAACAAAAGAACCACTACATTACTTGGCAAAAGGCAAAATTTACAAATATTGTTTCATCGTTATTTATTATCTTTTCAGCATTTGGAAATTAAATAGAAATTAAAATACAATTATAAAGCAAAGCAACAGTATTTAGAGAAAGGCAAACAGAGAGAAACGACCGAAGTTGAGTTGAAGGGACTGCCAGGGCATGGAAAGGGTATCAAAAAAATGGGGGTGGAGGGGCCTTATGGGGTTGTGTGTAGACTCATGAGAACCAATACTAGGTAGCCTCACATGATTACTTAAGTCATGAAAATTCTTGAGCGCCGACGTCAGACAGGGTTTGAGCCCTACAATCAGCTCCTGGCGAGAGGGCTTGTATGCAGACTCGGGAGAACCAATACTCGGTGGACTTACATGATAAAATAGAATTACTTACGTCATGAAACTTCTTGAGCGCTGACGTCAGACAGAGTTTGAGCCCAGCAATCAGCTCCTGGTGAGGGGCTTGTATGCAGACTCGGGAGAACCAGTTGGTCAGGTCATGGTTCATACTGGCAACAAACGCTCCGATTGATCTCTTCCCTCTCGCTGGGTCGTGGTAGACGTCGATTCCGATCACCATAAGCTTGCTCTGTAAATGTGAGAAAAATTTAGTTTCATGATGCATAATACTAAATGCAGAGAGGCCAACTATTCCAGAATTCTAATGAAGTGTGTTTTCATATGAATTCAAAGCTTTTATTTCAAGTAAATTACTGAGAGTGTGGTAATTTTAGTCATGTTTCTCTCACTTTTGTTCAGCTTGTACGCTTTTCAAATCTTTAAACACTGCCTTGCCTTCCAAATGTCTTCAAACAGTCCTGTTTTTATCTTTAACCCTATTTTAACTGGGCTTTTTCAGACCAAGTTTCTACTGGGGGGGGGGGGGGGGGG
>BQKZ01006229.1:25673-41972 GCA_036244855.1 Temnopleurus reevesii | reverse complement strand
CATCATCATCATCATCATCATCATCATCATCATCATCATCATCTCTGTCATCGTATCAAAGTTATAAATCACTCACATCTGTCCTGCTCTGTCTTATCCTCACTCTCTGGGAAGAAACCGATGTTGCCCGATTCGTCCAACCCAAGATATTTGTTCAGTTTTTCAGCTTGAAGTAGAACTTTTCTCGATTCGTATAGATCCACTTTCATTCCGATCCCTTTACCTGTAAATGTGTAAGGTAGATATTCAAATCAAGTTACGAAGCGGTACAAAAAAAGGACCGGACAAAATTGAATAAACAAGCAAATAATTGAATAGTGGGCGTAAATCCAAACTTGGCAATCGTCACTCGTGATAAGCTAATAAGTAGTGAAAATGCCATAAATTTCATCCCGACGGCTTCAAGAGCAAAATAAAAAAACCAAAAAAGAGAACCCTTAAAAAACAAGAAAAAAATCATACAACCAAACAAAATGCACACAAACAAAAACAACACGAAACAAAACAATACAAGCAAAACTAATCTTTTCAGGTCATTCCATTCCGGTTGACGTATACAATTTTTGGCCCAAGATGGTCATAGTTCTTTTGTGAAAAATACTTGGATCTGGGGGTAATGGACTTTTTAATTTTTGTATCCCTCATGAAAATAAAATCATGGGGGACAATACATCCCTTACCACCGCCCTCTCCCCCATTAATTGACGCCAGTGCTCGATAGGCGCAACTTTCTCAAAAATAAATTCATATTTTCTTTTCTGAACTGAATGTTACTTTGGGTTTTTTTCGAACATTTACCGAAAGTTTCAATAAAATTGGTGAAAGGGACCTCATCTTACTTCTCACAAAAGACTTTTCTTATGACTGAATAGAAATCACGAGACCGGTTTAACATCCATGTATCGGTCCTTAAAAAAATAATTCGTCAATAACTTAAGATTACGAACTTACGGACTTCATCAGCCAGCTTCATCTGCTGCGTGGCTTCTAGGACCTTAGTCAGCGTGTCCGCCTGCTTGATCGTGGGCTCCAGTCCGCGCATCCATGCGGACAACATCTCAAAGGCGGCCACGCGAACGTGACCGTCTGCCGCGGTCCACATAGCCGCAACGTCGCGGTACGGTAGACCTAGGTTGAGACCGACCGGGACGTATTTCTCGGTCGGGATGCGGCTGGCGACGCATTGCAGTTGCATTTCAGACATGGGTGCTGTGTCCTTTTTGGAGGTGACGATGTAGTTTAGATGGTCCCTCGCACCTGGAGTAAGCAATTGGATGAAATGATAGCAAATAAAATAAAACAAATTATAAAATAATTTGTTAGGTTCAATTGGAGATTGTTCCTGGAGAAACTTCAAAAGTTGCTTAAGATGTGTACACTTCCTCGTTCTTCTTGTGTCCATGTGGCCGCAATGCCACTGTGATTTAAACTGATGTTGAGGCCAAAATGATTCCACGAGGTGTATATAGTTTAAAATGCTCAATGTTTTCTCGTAGTTCAGAGTCTAACGGATTTTCGAAAGACTTATATCCTCCTGACCACTTTTATTTCTATTGCTGCCAGACCGAAACAGGGCGCGAATCCAAAAATTCATGGGTGGGGAAAAACATTGGACCTGACATTCTCGGGTTCTGTATGAATTGTGATCACGCTATCTTTTAGTTGCGCTCGCTTAGAAAAGACAACTGGTGTACAGATGAAATATAAAACCGTTCAGAATAAATAATAATAATATAATAATGTCTTATTTACTCAGGGTAGCCACATTCAGCTGTAAGTTAGCTGCTCTTCCAGCGGGCCCTGCATAACATAAAGTTATTATTACCCTTCTCCTTTCTTAAATGCCGAGCGCCTGGCAAGAAGGCAGATGGTCCCACTTTTAAAGGTCTTTGGTATGACCCGGCCGGGGATCGAATCCACGACCTTCCGTTCATGGGGCAGACACTCTACCACTGAGCCACACATGACCGGTTAAATCTGAACTAATTTTTCGAAATGTGTATATACCTGGTTTGATCAGCCCCTTCTCCCAAATGTCCAGTTTCTTGACGACGTTTGTCAGTGTGTCCGCAGTATTTCTGTTCTTCTGTCTGTCTTGCCAGAGCATCAGGATCTTCATGGTGGCCTCCTTGGACGAGGATAGCTCTGAGGAGTTGCGGATATCTGTGACCTCCTGGACCTTCAGCCCGAGGATCTCGCCTAGTTTGTCTTGGAGACCTGGCATGACCTTCTCACTCACCCGCCATAGCTGGACCTCAGAGATCGCTGGTTTGAAAGAAAAGTATTGAAAAATCTTTAAGTCATTCCTTTACATTAGATGACACAATGATGGGTGATGCCGAATTCGTTTGGCTTGAGCTTGACTTAAAGCCACCTTGGACGAGGATAACTCTGAGGAGTTGCGGATATCTGTGACCTCCTGGACCTTCAGCCCGAGGATCTCGCCTAGTTTGTCCTGGAGACCTGGCATGACCTTCTCACTCACCCGCCATAGCTGGACCTCAGAGATCGCTGGTTTGGGGAAAATATTGAGAAATCTTAGTCACACATTTCTTTCGTATAATTGACGTATGTCAAACGTGTATGAAATTTAGATTATCCATGGGAGCAGAAAAACCCATTGATGACTGAACAGGAATTCGTTTCACTTCAGGTTGATAAACACAAAATGCCAGCCGTTATGGAATACATGAATATGCAAGCTGAGGGTCAAAAGATAGACGGGGAGAAGATAAAAAGGAAGAAAATGAAGGAGGAGGAGAAAGAAGAAGACTGAGATAAAGAGGAGGAGAAGGAGGAAGGGAGGAGGAGGAGGAAAGAAAAGAAAAATAACAAATAGGAGGCGTAGAAGACGAAGAGGGAGATAAGGAACAGGAGGGGTGGAGGAGGGGAGATGGAGGTGAAGAAGAAGAATAAGGGTAAAAAAAGGAGGAGTATTACGAGGAGAAGAAGAAGTAGATTAAGAGAAGGGCGAGTTAAGACGGAGAAAACGGAAAGGGAATTGATGATACGAAGGCAAATTAAAGGAAGAGGATGAAGTGGAGGATATGCAGAAGAAAATGAAGAGAAAGAAGGAGGAAAAGATGAAGCAGAGACAGAAGGAGGAGAAGAAGAAGTAGAGTATGGGGAAAGGAGGAGTAGAAGAATAATTAAATTGAGACGGATGAGAGGGAGAGAAGATGGAGAAGAAGAGGAATAATAAGACGATAAAAGATGAGGAATAATAAGACGAAAAAGAAAAGGAATAATAAGACGAAAAAGAAGAAGAGGAATAATAAGACGAAAAGGAAGAGGAATTAGATAAAAAGGAGTAGGAAGAGAGGATGAGGAAGAAAAGAAGAAGAAATACAAATAGGAAGTGTAGAATAAGAAAGGAGGAGGTGGAGGAGGAGAAAAAGAAGTAATAGAGGACGATGAAGAAAGACGGAAATTGAGGAGAAGAAGTGGAAAAGGAGGAGAAGGAGAAATAAATTGTGATGAGAAAGAAGAGGAGATGAGGAGAAGGAAGGTGAAGGAGGTGGAGGAGGAGGAAGAAGAAGAAGAAGAAGAAGTAGAAGAAAAAAGAAGTAGAAAATACGATAAAGAGGAGAAGAAAGGGGAGGAATAAAAGAAGAAAAAGAAGAAATGGTCACAATGAGGAGTAACACGTTTTAGTCAACGTACGCTTGCCGTTATTTGATGCTCCTTGGGATTTCATTTTTCGTCACAATACTATTTTCCCTATTGCCCTTTCCTGAAGTTCAAACCAAACTTTGACGAAAACTATTAAAAACAAAATCATGTGATATATCCCTTACTAGTATTAGATTTAGGATATGATTACTGGTAAAGGAATTTCCTCCGGATCAGCTTTCAAGGCATGCATGGGCCACTCAGAAAATAGTTTTGGCCAAATAGAACGAAATTGAAAAAAAGAATAAGTGGAAATAATACAAGCAGATGAAAGGACTTTCATTTTCCCACTTGTCTCATTTTATTTTTTATTTTTTTCTATTTTATTCATATTTCACCAGAGTAACACATTTAACGGAATATAGTCTTCCATGAGGCGCAATCATCAGTTATGAATACATATTGTGAAGTATAATACAATGTTGGAGTGGTAGAATAAGATATTTTGAGCTGTATACAGTTTGGAAGTATTGAAATCATTGTTTGGTTGAGGGAAAAAATATGATGATTATACCGTTGGTTGAAACACATGTTTCTTAAGTTTTTAAAATAAAATTCGTCCATCTAATAGTCTGCTTGATTATGAATGTAACATATCCTATTGTCCAGATACATCGTAACATCCTCACCATCATATTTTTTTATTTCCGTCATACGCTAGAAAGCCTCAGAAAATTCTCGTAACGGTTAAAAGCAGAAAAACGAGACGAACCGAAAAAAATGTAAATGATTAAAACATTTATTGCAATGGTGATTTTACGTGCAAATTGGAAACGTTGGGTCACGTTTTATGAAGTACTGTATGTCACGCACTTTTAACTTATTTTCAACTTTAAGGATCCATTTTAAACCAAATAAATACACAATCTTTAAAAGATATTATCAATAATGCATCTGCACTCCTGTATTCATCGACGAAGGGGGTTTAAAGATAATCATTTTTGCTTTTCTATTGTTGTATTTATCATGTGTTCATCATGTTTCTTGTTTTCTCGTAAAATGCCTATTATAATAATAAATAAATAGATAAATGAATAGAAACACGTGACCATGAGTTGCAAATTCGCATGAAAATTATGAATCATTTCATTGTAATACATGTTTTTATAACTTTCTTATTTATTGTCTGATTTGCTTCAAGCTATTTTCAATCTGTTTGCCCGATTGATCTGTTGATATCCTTTTGTCTTTACCCAAACCATATTAAACACGACATACTTTAATGTATGCCAGCTGCGGATATATGCGAACATGCATGGAGCTAGCAGAAAAAGGTCCATCATTTTAATAATGATATAAGCCAATAATAATGATAAATGGACATTAAACACTTTACAGGATTCTACATACTAAGAAATTGTATCGCCTGTACCAAGGGTGCAAAACTACACACCAATATCGTGGTGTGTACACTGCAAAAACGCTGGTGTTAAATTTAACATCGATCGGAATCAATATAGGACCACACTAGAAAGGTGTTAAAATATCACCAATTTGGAATGAAATCAATATACATGTAATTCAACACCGACTGGACTAATGTATTCCAAACTGGTGTTATTTTAACACTTTCCTGGTGTGGTCCTATATAGATTCCAGTTGGTATGAAATTCAACTCCAGTGTTTTTGCAGTGTACATGCAATGTGCATACATTATTTTAAGAGAGTTATAACACTATAAGCGATGATAATTCATGAGACCTTCAAGAATAATTGCGGGGTCAACTATTTGCAAGATATACTTTTATTTCCAGCCATACTTTCTATATCAGGCCTCCAGAACATACTTTGCCCGATCTCGGTAAGTGACTAGATTTCAAATTTACTTGCCAATGTAGAAGTGTTGCTTGCCATGATTTTCTGAAAGATAGTGTCCTCTGTTTTATACAATAAATCATATTTTTATATTTAGGAATTGAATATACTTCATGCTATCGATTATTGTTGATCCAATAAGCAGATGAGGTAGAAAAATCATTCAATATACCATAACAAATGTCAAATAAATGAAAAATAGTTTCGATCTAATAATAATAATAATAATAATAATAATAATAATAATAATAATAATAATAATAATGATAATAACAATAATAACATGATGTGATAATAATAATGATAATAATAATAATAATTATTTAATAATAATTCAATAATAATACAAATCATAATGATGATAATAAATGGCTTTTATATAGCGCTTATCACCTTTTCGTGAGAAGTCCCTAAGTGCTCTAAAATTGCAACATTATTACCCTGGCATTGATGACCTCTGTATAAGTGACCAATTGGGCAAATGATTTTAGAAAAATGCTTCACCACCGTATTTTCCACTTGCGCGGGCAATTGTGCTGACCCCTGTGCTCCGCTCCATGTACATCATATATCATTGGAGTGTCCCGGTTTTACGTGCATGTTGTGGCATCTAAAATACTATACAACGTCCGATCTGCATGCATGTATACTTACTAGTATCTTGATCCGACTGGCTATTCCCCATAGCTACGTAGGCCTACAATCAGCGACTTCTACCAGATTCTCCGCACTGAAACAGGCCACTAGATCGAGGCCCACTGAAGATGTTGATGCTGATGATGGATAAGTAAATACCCAGGGCGATAAAGATGAGATAATGATGATGATGATGATGATGATGATGATGATGATGATGGCAGGGAAGATTGATGAGAATACTATGAGATGACCACGCCTCTTTCTCGCATCAATCGTATCTCCTCAGCTATGCCAATTCAGCGAGAGCAGATTCATGAAATCTAAGCATCAGAAAAGCCCTGCACTTGTATAACATGTATGTACTCGTACATTACATCTACAGTCTCTATATTCCACTACCGCTTATATTCGAACCAATTCATATCGCATACTATTAATATCCGCCTGATAATAACATAACCATTATCCAACCTACACACACAGCGAACGCAGACGATTGCGAGGGCACCGTCATGATTTATTGTGCGCTTTTCGCGCGCGCTACTGGGTAACAAATTTGGCTTCCATTCATGCAGTGTCCGTGATATGTGTGTAGCCGAATAGAATTTGCATGGAGTGTATTCTCCGCACGTGCAAGCGCTGTGCAATAATAAACATAAATTGATTTTCTACCCTCATATTGTTATTATGGTTCCATCTGAGCAGTTAAGTTATTCATTTCAGTCGTTAATATCGATTGGGCTTTTAGAATTATCTTATTATCAATGGGAGACTTCCGCATTGAGCCCACAGATATGTACATATTACTATTTATAGTAATATAATATCATACAGTTAATATGATATATATTATTTATTGCTCTCTCTCTCATCTCCTAATCATCTCTTATTTTCTATTTTTCTTTTCCTCCTATTTCTTTGTCTCTCTCTCTTTGTTTATCTTCTTTTCTTTTTTCTTTCTTTCTTCCTTCGTTTTAATTCGTTTAGCCTCTTATTTTCCTCTCTCCTTTCCCTTCTCATTTTCCCCCTTTTTCTTTATGACGTAACTCTTCACACGTCACGCGCATCTTATTTTGGCGCGCGTTAGAAATATTTTTTTTTACAAAACGCATAATAAATTTGTCATTACTTGCCTGGCCTGAGGCCGAAATATCTTCTTCTTCTTCTTCTTCTTCCTGTAGTGTGCAGGACCTCATAGGAGTATTGTCGCACAACATCGGTTGTTGTATTTCTTGCTAACATGATTTGAACTTAGCTAGAACCCGCTTGATAAAGTATTTACAATATTTACAAATCTTCTCGTGTATCTTAGAGAGTGAGTGTGACTTCTCCAATTCGTGACTTGAAGATGTCTAAGGAAGACGATGAAATCACGAACTCGGGCAGACCATTCCACGAACGGATGGTGTTCGGGAAAAAGGAATCCCTGAGTAGGGATGTTCTTGCCCTGGGGATGACAAATCGCTGACTATGACCTCTAGTCGCTGATGTGACTGGTATTAGCTGATTAGTTGGAATGTCAATCTAATCGTCACATGGAGTTTGATTACTATTTATATATATTTGTATGTTTCAGTGGTTGAGACTTGATAACAGTTTTACAAAAAAAAAAATAATAACTTGAGTTGTGAAAGCGCAAAAATTAGACGAACATATCAAACATATCGCGTCATGTCATGTGACCTAAAGTTGCCAGTTTACTAAATATATAACTGATTGATTTCTTGTTATATTTCTTTCAAAGTCCTCAATCAAAGCAAGATTTTCTGGCCTGGAGTCCTCCTTTAAGCCGTTCTCAATTTATGAATGACGTACCTAATCAGCAGATCAGCGATTTGATTTTTTTGTGCAAAATGGTTGACAATCTCATTTAACAAAGCAACCAAATTATACGATCCTATAGAGAGAGAGAGAGCCCTTCCTATAAACAAATACCGAACAGTTAAAAAAAAGAACATAAGAGGTGCGCAAGGGCTCGGAGGTGGCGGGCACCACTCACGAATGATGTAAAATGAATAAAAAATAGATGTGAAAAAAAGCGCAAAGAAGTTGATAACTTTTTTTTTGCTTGCAAGCCCTATGACGCCAGACCATCTTGTTTTCCTTGTCAACTCGACGGCGGAAGTTTTTTTCAGTTTTTTTGAGCGCGCTTGTCAGATTAAGAAAAAAAAAACATATCTCCATCCGTGGCAATCCTAGCTACACGCATGCATAACTTCATGGCTTTAAAGTCTAATCAATTAAAATTAGAATTTGAAGATAGAACCAAGATGACCTTCTGATCTGAGTTAATAAATCGGCCAAAACAGAGAAACAACTCAGTTGGTAGGGCGCTTGGCTTAGAATGAATGGATCCCTCGTGGCATAGTTTCGAATCCCACAGCTGCCGCGTATTTTCGGGGGGTAAAATCTTTCCCCTTAGTGATTCAGGATCAATATTGCTCGTAGAATAATGTCCCCGGTTTTGCGAGGGGCAAATATTTCTAGCGGTGTAAAGATGGCGACTAGATTCAACTTATTTGCAGAATACAGTTTTTATTTATTAATTACCATTATTATATTATGTGATTTCTAATGTCCATATGCAAGAACAACTCGCCGACAATGGGCTGGTTTATCAATGGATTCAAATTTATGTACACTTCTTGCAAAACTGCTAGCGTAGCCAATTACTTTGAACATATTTTGCTTTGAATCTCCTCTTATTTCTATTTATTTTTTTTTATAAAAGATTGTCACCGTAAGACATTTTGGATATATTGTCGTCATTGCTTTTCAAGATAAATGACAAACATCGAGACAAAAGTGAAAACACAATAGAACTTAGCACTTTATAACACTTTAAAAAAGTTATAACACTATATCTTTCTATGGAAAAAAATCAATGTCTTTTCCCATAATCATGTCAATAGGTAATTATGTACATAAAAATCAATGGAAAAATAGACATAATGGCCCGTATTCCGATAGCGAGGTTTAAGTTAACCCTGGTTTAAATATGTGGTTTAAGTATGGAGAGCCAAAAGAGGCTTGAATCTATAACAGTCGATGTATAATTTACCAACACATTTGGCACTCATAGTATTCAAAACTGTCTCGAAATAAAAACTTCAATAGTTTTCTACATTATTAAAGAATGGGAAAAGAGAGCAGTTATCATAAAAATTATACATTGTGAATAAAGTTTTGGCACTTTTGGCTTCCCATACTTAAACCACAGATTTAGACCAGGGTTAACTTAAACCTCGCTATCGGAATACGGGCCATTAGGTTTCGTCGCAGAGATCAAAGTAAAGTCGTAAGGAGGTCGCCACGAAGTCGCAATTATGTCGGTATACCAAATGTGACTTCATCAGTCCTAGAAGCTAAAACCCCTCACCCCTTTCGAATTGAGGTGGACGAAGCCTGGGAAATTGGAAAAACATGGAAGCTTATATGTGTAGTCGCAGCTAGGCGAGCTGTTCAAAGTCTCGCCTTCACGTTCTACAGAAGACACCTTGGCAATTTGATCAATCTGCTTTGCGTTGTACATAATAAGCTTTCGTATTTGTCACTCTTTGGCCTCTTCAATTCGCATATGTGTGAGGGGGGCTTGTCAGTCTTAGGGGGTGTTGCTCAAAAGTTGCAATTGATCGCAAGTTGCAGTTGATCGTCATACGCCAATCATAATCATTGTTTCATGCGCGTCTTGTAAAATGCGCGCACCATGCGCGAATGAAAATGCGCATTTCAATTTGCAAAGTTGCAGTTGATTTTGAGCAACACCCCCTTAATCCGTTAACTACTGGATTCAGTTATTCCCATATACTCTGTGTATAGGGACTACTCGGTCCCGTAGTCGATGGGTTAACTTGTATGGAAGCTTAAAAATAAAATAAATGTCTGTTCTAATATTGCCATCAATAAAAACGAAAATCAATTAAAAAAATTATCGCTGTCGGTGAATGAGCTCGGGTCCAAACTCGAGATATTCCTCCCTGCCAATGGCATGTTGCCTGAAAGCCGGTAGCGACGCAAAGAGCGATGCCCCGCTCCAGACAAGCGTCTCCCTATCCTGCCGATCGTGGACATACAGCGGCATGGTCGGAGGAGCGAGGTCGCCAAGCTCGCGCTCCAGTCGGGCGTGGAACCCACGGAAGAGCGACGACCCGCCTGCGAGCACGACGTTCGCGCCGACTTGGTCGCGGATGGTTTCCCCGCATGACATGAGGCTGTCGAT
This sequence comes from Temnopleurus reevesii, assembly GCA_036244855.1. NCBI lineage: Eukaryota > Metazoa > Echinodermata > Echinoidea > Temnopleuroida > Temnopleuridae > Temnopleurus > Temnopleurus reevesii. The sequence goes on along the minus strand of BQKZ01006229.1, from coordinate 31,627 downwards.
GACGGAGTCGTGGATGCCCGCGTGGTTGCGGCCCAGGATGGACGGCTGGAAGAGGGCCTCGGTAGCGTAGAGGTGGTGGACGTCCTGGCCTTCGCGCTGGAGACGCGTTACCTCGTCGAAATCGTCGACGACTTCGCATTGGCTTGTCTTCATCGTCTGACCGACTTCTGATGACGTAAATAAGAAAGAAAACAAAATCATAACATGCAACTGTAGAAAATAACATGTGCCTATAGTAAGTATATATCACTCTAAAGAAGTATGGGTTAAAGTTTACTCAATATTGTGTAAAAAGGAACATGCTTGTCAGTTGGATAATATTTCTCACCCTATCGGGCAAGAATGTACACAATTTTGAGTATAATTAACCCAACGTTATGCGAACTTATACCCAATATGGCGCAAAATATTAATCAGCTAACATGCATGTTTCATATACCCAATATTGAGTAAACTTTTACACATCCTTTAAACTGATTCTGATTACGGTTTAAGAACAAAATTTCGCATGAAAGATTACAATCAATATTATTCATAGCTGTTTTTTTTTCTTGCAGGGTAAGGAACAAGGTAACAGTTTATGTGAAATTACTTTGCGAATAAAGAATTATTACGGGTCATGTTTTTTTTCTTTTTAACCCTAGGCACCGTGACATAAAGGTTTGTACGGAAGCATAGAAGTGCCCCCAGAAGGCAAGATAATTTAGGAAGTGAAGACGAGAAGACGAGACGAGAAGACGAGAAAAAGAGTCAAGAAGACAAAAAGACAAGATCTTGGATATCGGCAAATCGACTTCTGTAGTACAATAAAGACAAGAAGACGAGGTACTGAGAAGACGAAAAGACGAGAAAATAGAGTTAAGAAGACAAAAAAACAACAACAAGATCCTTCATCTCGTCAAATCGACTTTTGTGAGTCGAGAAGACAAAAAGACAAGATCCTGGATCTCGTCAAGTCAAATTCTGTAGGATAATAAGGCAAGAAGACAATATTCTGGATCCAAGATCTTGTCTTCTTGTCCTACAGAAATCGACTTGATGAAATCCTGGATCTTGTCTTCTTGTCTTCTCGTCTCACAGAAGTCGACTTGATGAGAACTAAGATCTTGTATTCTTGTCTTCTTGACTATTTTTCTCGTCTTTTCGACTTCTCAGGATGTTGTCTTCTTGTCGTTTTATTTTACAGAAGTCGATTTGCCGAGATCCAAGATGTTATCTTTTTTTTTGTCTTCTTGATTCTTTTTCTCGTCTTCACATCCACAATTATCTCGGCTTCTGGGGGCACTTCTAAGCTTCCGTAGGTTTGCGATTAATTGCTAATCTGATAGCGATTGATATCAATCGCGTTCGCAAGTCTATGGCAAATCATGTACTAAAGTTTGTAATTGATCGCAAAATCAAATAGCGTTTAATCACAAACCTTGTTACTTGGCCCTGAACAGGTTTTTTTCAAACCGATTCAATGTTATAGGAAGACCGCAATTGTAATCTAGCTACCGGTTGTTTTTTCTATAATGAACAGGTTTCAATTATTATTTTAAACGGATTCATTAGAAGAAGAATATAATGTTTCTTCTATTATTATCTTAATTTATGATCATGATGATCTCTTTTTTACCGTAAGTAATTTTCTCGCCACGGGCAGCGGGGCTCTTCATCATGTACTCGGTGATGTCCCGGCCGGCCAGCTCGAGGCGGCGAATGGATCCCTCGATGACCACGGCATTGTGGATGGGTACGATGTCCGTCACACCATCACCGACATCGACGACCACGCCGGTCATCTTCCCCGTGGTGAAGAGGGCGGACATGGACTGGGGGATGAGGAAGAAAGCGGGGACATCGAACTTCTCGAACATGATCTGAAAAGGGGAAAATTTTGCTTCCTGTTATCATATAATCAAACTTTTTCTTCGGTAATGTTGAAGTAGATCCAAGTGGACGCAGCCCCTGCTCTTGGCAGCGTAAAGAGGGCCGTCGTCCTACACTTTTCCTTGACAGAATATTTTGTCATAAACCCGCTGTACCTCATACAGTCAACTTTCAAAGTACCACACCGTCCGACATTTTTGGTTAATACGTAACTTAAGCAAGAGGACGAAAGGGGTGATCAGAACGTTAGCTCTAAGGTCCGTTCCAGAAGTAGCGTTGTGTTGGTAAATACCAATAGGGACTTTTAGCAAACAAGATGGGAGTGCCGATCACAACGTTAGCTCTAAGGTCCATTCAAGAAGTAGCGTTGTGTTAGTGCACCCTTCTGGAACGGACCTTAGAGCTAACGTTGTGATAGGCCTTCCCGTCTTCTATGCTAAAGGTCCATAATGTTAGAAGAAGACGGTATAATGAGTAGGGCACCACGAAAGACTTGGAGTGATGTAAACTACGTCATCACACTAGCGTCTTGATGAGAACGTTATTCATGGCGAAGACCGTCCTGAAATAACATACTCAACCTTAGCGGCCCGCTAGATTTTCCCGCGCTTGAGAAATAACGTCCTGATTAGCCCTTCCGTCGTCTTGCTTAAGTTTCGTATTTAGTAAAGACAACGGCGGCAATTCTGTCTCGACTCCTCTTTGAAGTTGAAACGATTTTTTCTCCTTTTTCTGCATTTTTTCGCGAGTCCCATCATTGGCGGAGGAGAGTTGGATAGAGTGAGTTTTAAGGCCCGGGCACACCAAACACGGCACGGCATCACGGCACGGTATTTACGCGATGTCTCGCCTGTGATTGGCCAATTGTTGAAGATCCTTTGCGCGGAGGAGCGCGCTGACCAATAAGAACCGTGCCGTTATGCCGTGCCGTGTTTGGTGTGCCCGGGCCTTTACTTTGATGTGAAAAATGAGGTGATGATAAAGAAGGAGGAGGAGGAGGAAGAAGGAGGAGGAGGAAAGCGAGGAAGGGGAGGAAGGAGATGAAGAAGAAGGAGCAGAGGAAGAATATAGGAAAAAGAGAAAGAAAAAAAAACAAGGAGAAGAATAAGTAGTAGGCCTATATATTAGTAGAAGTAGTTGTGGTAGTAGTAGTAGTTGTTGTTGTTTAGTAGTAGTAGTAGTAGTAGTAGTAGTAGTAGTAGTAGTAGTATGAAGAAGAAGAAGGAGAAGACCAACAATAATAAAAACAAGATGAAGAATAGAAGGAGAAAAAGAAAAAGAAGAAGAAGAATTCACGCATTCCTACCTCAATCATCTTCTCCCGGTTGGCCTTGGGGTTGAGTGCAGGCTCGGTGAGCACGACTGGGCAGGTTGTGGGTTCGACACGCAGTTTGCGACGGTAGATATACTCCCAAACTGTTTCCATTTCATCCCAGTTTTTCACGAGACCTCGTTGTATGGGTGAACTAAGATCTAAAACGCTCCTCTTGTTCAAGGCATCGTTGCCGACAAACCAATCATCTTCCTATGTGGGTAAGAAGCGAATAAAAATGTGGTGCTGAAGAAAGATAAGCGTCCGGCCAGACGCTTATAGATTGTCAATTTTAAATTGATTGTATCTTGGAACATACAGCACAAATACACTTAAAACATGAAATGGATTTCAAGGGATTCCTGCTTAGCCAAGAGTTTCGAATAATAGATATTGCACCCGCTGAATCAGCACCAGATGCCTTTATAGCATTTAAAGAGTAACAACATAATTTAACGCCAGGGGTGTTTAGGTATAGATTTAACACCATGGTGTCAAATACAACCTCACTCAAATTGTTAAAACAGCTTGATACTTTTCCGTAAAACTAAGTCGAACACCAATTTAGTGGTCCTTTGTAATGTTATTCGAATCGGAACCGGCTTGTGATTGTTGTGTCCGCACCTGCCAGTTGAATACACGGCGTACGGAACTATTATCTATAACCCACTTTATTTTACGGAAATAATTTATATCGTGTTAGAATATATCATGAAGATAGAAGTGCTTGTTTATCGTGTAAAATCATCACCCATTTTGCTGAGATGCGACTCTACAAACAATCCAAGAAAAAAACCTAACAAACAAAACATCATGAAGAAAAATGAGGACCTACGTTTTGCTGATGTCTGCCGACTATGGTTCGGACTTCGCCAGCGGGTGACGACTCCCCTGCCAAGCCGTACTTACACGAGTACGATCCGTTATCAATGATCACGGCTGGACCGAGGTCCCCGAGGTCTACATTATGAAAAGAAAAATGACAGTTAAGAATAATTTTGACTACACACCAGAGCTACCAACATTTAACAGCAACAATCAGGGAGATTGTGGAAGAAATCCAGTAGATGTCTATAAAATGCACACAACCTAATGGCATCAATGTTTCCATAATCCAGGAGATTGCTCAAAAACATGCATTTATTGTGGCCCATTTCCAGGAGTCTCCTGCGGAATCCAGGAGACTTGGCAGCCCTGACACACTAGGAAATCTGGGAGCAACCTTGCACCCTTAATGGTACAGCCGCTAGTACAACAGCAACACCCTCGAAAAATGTAGATCTTCGTTTTGGTGATGTCTGCCGACTATGGTTCGGACTTCTCCTGTGGGTGATGAATCGCCTGCCAACCCGTACTTACACGAGTACTATCCGTTATCAATGATCACGGCTGGACCGAGGTCATCGAGGTCTACATGATGAATAAATGAAACGAGACCACCACGCGCAGTCAAGAATGATCACAGAGTGCAAACTGGCGAATAAAATAAACGCATTTTGATTTGAATATAAGCAATGATGAGAACAATAAACTTTTCAAGATGCTTGTATATCATTTATAATAACAAAAAAGAATGTATGGAGATGTAATATTAATTTTCCTCTCATATTTTTACCGCCTACATTTTTACATCTGACATTATTACCTCTGACATTTTTACCCGTAATATTTATACCTCTGATATTTTACCACACCGACAGGGTGCTCCTATTATCCCAGCGGCAACACCCCTAAGGGTACCGTTTTGCATCTTTAGTATGTAGGGTTTCGTCAGTGACTGTACGAATCGATGACGACGAATAGTGAATAACCAACGACAAGCACATTGGAAACAAATGCTAGAGAATTTACACGGATTTGATTTGCATGTGATTTTGAAATAACATTCCCCCAAAGTTTACAAAATTATACATAGCTCAAATTTGAACATCCATACAATCATTTAAATGTAACTCTGATGAAATTGAACGGAAACTTTCATACCAGCAATTGGCTTCGACGATATCGCTGTCGACCTCGGCTCCGGGGAAGCTTCCCTGGATGGTTTCGGTGTTGAAGTGGTAGGCGACGTCGCATGGTGATCTTCATTATTACCCTTCGAAGACGACCTCCTCTTCTTCTTTCGCGAGTTTTCCATCGCTGTTTTCGACGCCGACTTCCCCATTATAACGGCCTTCCAAATCACGAACCGAGACAAACCAGAGAAGGAATATACGCTCCTCCGCTCCAAAATTAACGTTGCCTAAATAAAATCTGTAAATGCTTATCTAAGCTATATCTCGATGCCATCAGCGTTTTTTTATCAGCGTTCATGTGAAGAAAAAATACATATCGCCGTTAATTCTACATTTGATGACTTCTAAACACAACTTTCTAGACCATAAAGATGGATTTATTTTCCGAAAAAAATGCACAAATTGTTCTGAAAATTTAAACGACCAAAAATCATGTCTGTGCACCGTTACTTTTGTTTTGAATTGATTGATAAAGAATACCGTCAATCGGGTATTCATGAATTTCATCATACAGCAATCCGGACTTTGATAGGCACTATAATGCCAAATCCGATTGACATTTATTTAAGAATTGTATGACTTCATTTTTTTAAGAGTTTACATATGGGGACCTTTGGACAGTCATATTACGACCTTTAGCACATATTGGTTTACTGTAGACACAACACAGACAAGGTGAAAAATATGCCTAAAGGTAATTATTTTCAAGAATATTTTGAACAAATAACCCGGGGAACAGGCTCCACAGCAAAATG
>BQKZ01006229.1:10218-20798 GCA_036244855.1 Temnopleurus reevesii | reverse complement strand
TGTTATAAATACCAACAAAGACATGTATATGAAACACACATTAGGATAATAAATAAAAATTAAAGTCCCATCAGTGTACATAGGATGAGGAAAAAAAAAGTGAGGGGGGAGGGGGAGAAAAGAAAAAAAAAAGGAAAAGATATAGAGACACTATTACAGACAATATCGCTGGCAAAATTTTCTCAGTTCATTAGGTAATTAGGGGGGTGTTTCACCAAGATAAGATAGACTGTAAGGACGACTTTAAGATCGACTGGTATCAGTTCTTGTGCAGAATGCGCATAATATTATCCATCATTACGTACATGAAGGAATACCAGTCGATCTTCAAGTCGTTCTTAACCCTAATCCCATTGGGCTATTTCAATCATACATTTTTTGTATGCGCATAGCAACGGAACCATAAACTCGGTCATCGCAAATTCGGGGGCGTAGGGTACTGCACAGTGTAAACTATTCATGACATTATTATAACCCGGAGGAAGAAGCAAACAAACTGAAATCATTCAACATAAAAGCAAACGATAATTAAGGCAAGACATGCAAAATTTTATTTCCATTTCGCCTTGTCAAAAAAACATTTTAACCCGAATAGATAATCACTTTTTTTTAAACATGAAGAATTTTCAAGCTTGCTGAAGAATTGAATTTTCAACATATCAATCACCAATGCTTGTTTCTTTCTCAATGTACATGTACATAACTCATTCATATAATAAATTAAATTGAAGAAAAGTTTGATGAAAACTGTGAAAATTTGTACCAAATCAGATAATCTATTATTATGGTACAAACTTTCGAAGTCTCAATGATGTTACAATCTCTGCCGCTGATGGGGATCCTTACAATTGGCAACTTTGACAGAATCTGTGACAAGTTGTAAGACAACTCATTATTCATTTTGTACACGAAATTTAACATTTTCCCCCTTTTTTAGGAAAAATCAACAAAACATTTATTTGCTTGAATGTTTCACTCCTTTACCAATTCTCCATGTTTATTAGAAAGAATCATCAACCCTCATTTCAAATTTGACATTAATCTATTTTGATATACATATACCACGTGATAAGAGAATGGTCCGCAAATACATCACAGATTCAGTAAGAGTTGCCGATCACACGGATCCCATCAGTAGCAGATGGTGATATCATTGACTTTGAGGCTTCAAAAATTCATAACATTATAACAGGTAATAACACGATATAAAGTATGTTCGAAAAGTTAAGTCAAACGCAATTTCAATACTCCTTTGTAATGCTATTGAATTTGGTACCGGCTTGTCATTGTTGTGTCCGCACAGTTGAATACACGGTGTACGGACCTATTGTCTGCGTTCTCGTTAACTTTTCGGAAATAGTTTATATGGTGTTTAATCCAATTTTACTAAAATTTTCACAGCTCCTCCATCTGATCTTCCTTCACTTGATGAGAGCACGATAATTCGAGAGGTTGGTTCATATTTTAACTCTTTGATGGGTAGTTACCAGCATTTGAGACATGGCTCACACATGTGGAGGCTTAGATTCAGCCCATTTTATCAGTAAAATAAGTATGAAGCCAGCATGAACTATAGATTTAGAATAAAAAATAAACTGGGAGATAATTCAACAGGCCTTTACAATACATGTCGATACTTGTGAACATGAAAATGACATTATCATTCAAGTCACAATTCCTGGGGCCTGTAACATAAAAGATGCAATTAAACTTACAATAAATATGTATCGTAAGTCTATGGCAAAATGTGTACCAAAGAGATGCAATTAATTGCAAGATTTAATAGTTGCATCTCTTTATGTTCAGGCCCCAGAAGTTGCAGAGATGCCAACCATTCAAAAATGTGCATGAGGTATATTCTCATATAAATTCAAGGCTTCCTTACAAGTTAATTGATAAGAGTATTGTTTTTGTGTCATGTTTGCTCTCACTTTTATTCAGAAGTTGCATTATTCAAATTCTTATTTTTACCTCATACATATTTCATAATGGTTGGCATCTCGGGACACATTGCCACAGAAAAGGGAACAGTATCTTATGGAAGAGTTTCATCAGGAAGGTGAAGATACGAATTCTATAAAGTTCTCAAATTGCATCCAAAAATGATTATCTATGACAGCTTCTATGCAAGTCTGAAAAAGGTGTCAGACCCTAGAAATCAAAACTGTCACGTGTAATTATTTTTGGATGCGATGTGAGAACTTTATTCAATTAGCCATTGAGATACTATTCCGGCTGATTTTCTGATGTTCCAAATATTCTCGTCTGTCAGCAAGCAGATATCAATATGTAGGATATAAATTCCCCTTTAAACAATTACAGTTTTATAGAGAAACCATTCTCCCAATATTTCAAATTTGATTCTACACAAGGGAAGAGTTCCTAGAAAAAGACTATTCTTTTACAAAACAAGAGTCATACATATTTCTCCATGAATTCAAACAAATAATAAATTGGGTTGGTAATAAATAATTGAATTTACTGCATAGACAGCAATAGCTGTTTATGACAAACATATAAAGAATGAAGATCATAAAGCAACAGATTTAATCTGTGTTTTAATAACACAATATAAAGTATTTTCGAAAAGTTAAGTCAAACGTAACTTGAATGCTCCTTTGTAATGCTATTGAAATCGGTACTGGCTTGTGATTGTTGTGTCCGCACAGTTGAATACACGGTGTACGGATCTATTGTCTGCGTTCGAGTTAACTTTTCGGAAATAGTTTATATCGTGTTTAATAAACACCAACATCAGCAACATGTAATGTTGGAGATCACCTAGCTCAGAAGAATGGTGGCATAACATCATCTTAGAAATACTAAAATTTAGGCAATAATTGTGCACTTAGTTGGATGAAGATGTAGAGGAGTACAGTGGGATGCTATCGTTTGTGTTTTAAGAGATTCATCATGTATTGTGAGATAGCTGTGATCAATAGCAAATACAGGGCATAAATCAATCAAAAAGTCTTTCGGAGGCCAGTCCAACTTATACATGAATGTAGCTTTCTTGAAATATCAGCTCAGGGTGACAGTTTACAAAACATAAATTTAAACAAATGGTCCCGCAAAAATCAATATCCAGAAACAATTTTTGCAAATACCAGCTATCTCTTTTTTGAGGGTTGACACTTCGACGACAAATCCTAATCAAGGAATAATTGAGAAAAATCAATCTCAAATATCTGATTTGACTATTCATTGCACCTGGTTATCACTGCGAGCAAAAGGAAAAAGGATTTGGAAAAATCAAACACCTTCCATTCAAGCATTCACAATAGCTAGAGGCACAAACAAAATTCGCTTCCCTACTGTTCTATAGAGAAATTTTAAACAGGTGTCACAGAGGTTTAGTGAATTAACAGGGAAGCTATTTTCTTTAGTGTTCATGAGCTACTGTGAAGGCACACACTACAAAGTCAACAGTGACCTTTGAGAAGTGCATATTCTGAAAACTTTGTAATCGATTTGATCATTTGGGTATAAAAAGTTTGTACAAGGAGACCAGTGCAATGCATTATGATATTGTGTTTCGCACCAAATATTGAGTTATTAGATTGTAGATTTTGAAGTATTCAGATGGACTGTATACTCTGTTGTAGATTTCATAAGTTGTAGTACACATAGGACATGAAACGAAAAATCTCCAGGAAACGAAGAGCGCTGATTAACATACGGTTTTTAGAACACGTTAATTGATTTTGTTGTGTCAATCCTTACAAACCTAAAAAAACACAAATGTGAAACTCATCCTGACTCTCTGAGTTAACACAAAGATGATAATATATTACAAGTATATGTACCAAGTATGATAAGGCCTCTTAAAACAATTCAACATAAAAGAAAACTAATTCCAGCTTGAAATTACAGTTGCATGATTTTCATTCGTTCATAACTAACAGCCCAAATTACTTTGGAATGAAGCACAAGAGTTGGATTTCATTGGTAATATTTTTAATTGGGCTTTGAAACTGTCTGAATAATAAGGTGATGTTTGTAGTCAACTTTGAATAAAATAATTAAGTAACTTTTACCTCTTCCTCTATCATTCTTTGTTTTCAATTCTTAAATCTGCAGCAAATAAATATTTTTTTAAGTGATTGTTTCTCTATTCATCCCCAAAAATGTACAATATGTGAGGGAGTCAAAGGTGTAGAGAAACATTCACTGGACTTGATAGAATGCAGAGGCTGAATGACAAAAGCTATCTAGAATGACAAAAGTATACTAGTCGTAAAGTGGCAAAAGAAATACACGAGCAGAAGAAAGGCAAAAGATTTATAGTACGATAGCTAATTCCTGCTCACATGCAAATCAAAAGTGGACGACGGCTTTGGATAAAACTTGAAAACAGGCATCTGCTTGTCCACAGCTTTATCACACAAGTTTCAGCATGTTTAGAGTTTTAAAACGGTTCGTATAGGACTTAAGTTTCATCTGAGATATTCAATGTCTTTCAAAATAATTTTGCACTTTATAATGTACGAAAATGTAGAAGAGAGCGGTGCATAGAATGCCGGGATAGAAGTACAAACATAATGCGAGATGAGTCCGACCAAAATAGAGCTGGAGTTTATCTCTGAAGAAATTTCTCTGACTGTACATTGTAAAGAATTGTGCTCCTTATGCTACATACGTATAGACTTTCCTGCAAAGACACAAAGGAGAAACAGAGAAAAACATCATGAGTAAAGTAGAATTGGGAATATTGATAATGTTGTAACATGAAAATGTTTTTGGATGCTCCAAATAGTATGGTGTTTGCAATTTCAGTCAACTGTGACGAAGGTCATGTCGACCGCAAGTAGTACGTCATAGCTTTGCGCGTCTGCTCATTGTTACGTGACAGGGAGTTGATCACATAACAATACACATACGTGCAAATTTATGACGTACTACTTCTGGTCGACTGTGACTGTGACGAATGGAATCGAAGCCTCCATAATATCTGTGTTGTCCAATCAATTTATCAATAACATGAATTATGTATTATAATTGGTGCTCATTGACATAACCTTTTAAGATAAAAACATGACTAGCTTCACATAGAAACTTGCTTGCAGAAGAATTCACTCATAGTTCAGAATACCCTGGAACTTGAAAGTGAAACTGAAGAACTATGTATACTGAACAAAGGGAATACTTTTCTTTTGTTCGATTAATCATCAAGGAAGAGAAGAAACAAATAAATACAGAGTAATTTTTTCTTTAGCTGATAAGATCACATCACTTTATCTTCAATACAATAACAACTAAACCAAGTAATTCATAAAAAGTATTCTGTTTTTCTGCTTTAGTGGAAGGCCAAAATAGAAAATATATTTGGATGCACGAAATGCTACTTCTCAAAAATAGCATCAGTCCGTCAGAATTTTTTTCTTCAAATTACTAATTAAAAAAAAAACACACATGTCACATGAATCATTATTATAAGACTTAGGAGGGGATGGAAAGTCTAAGTTCATCTACAAAGGATATTTCAATTTGTATTCCACATGTTTATTCATAATTTGCCTGTGACTTTTCAGTTTGAGAGAAAAGTAATTTAAAAATAGTTCAGTTGGACCACTTTTGGGGGTCAGTAGGTTGAGGGGAGGACATCCAACCGATTTTTCTTGTGCCTGATCAGAAACACTTACACAAAAATGATAGAGCAAAAATATGTAAAGCCCTAGTCACATAGAAGCCCGGAAGCAACACGATTCAACATGACTCTTTGTTCGGAGGCAGTTAGTTATGAAATGGACTACTAAAGGGGGTGTTCTTCAAAATTTGCAATTGGTCGCAAGTTGCACTTGATCGGAACGCGCCAATCAAAATCATTGTTGCATGCGCGTCTTGTTAAATGCGCATACCGTGCGTGAATGAAAATGCGTGTTACAATTTGCAAAGTTGCAGTTGATTTGCAGTTGATTTTGAACAACACCCCCTAAGAGTCATGTTCCATCGTGTTGCTTCTTGGCTTCTATGTGACTGGGGCCTAACTTTGAAGTACACTTACCTATCTTCTGGTGCTCTAGCAAGGTATTCTCTTTCTATCAAACTTTCTATCCTCTTCTTGATGACTACAGGACTGGGTAGAAACCTGGATTTGAGCTGCTCAGTTACCTATTTAGTCATAAGAATAAAAATGAGAATAAGAGTGAACATTTGAACAATGTATGCAAGATTGAGTAATAATATAACCTAAGTCACAAATGAGCATGGTTGGAGTTGTTTGTTAATCATGTAAACAAAACGTTATATGGCGAAGTTGACAAAATCATAATTATAGTTCAATTCTCTTAGGAGAAAAAAGGTCAAATTATGACTTTTAGCTATTTTTAGAGCACTAAACATTGATTTTGAAGCCTAACATTTCCACAGCTTTGTTTGTGTACACCATTGACCATTTAGGAAGCATTAAGGACCTGGCAGTTGAGTTTTTTTTTAATGAAAATAATGTTATACTAATAATAATAATAATAATAATAGGGGTACTTTTAATGCGCCAGATTCCACATGAATAATGTGCTCAAGGCGCAGTACAGGAAAATTTAAAGAGAAGCAGAAGCTAGATGAATCCTCGACCTCGCGCAGTCGAAATTTATGCCTCTGCCATCACGCGATCAGAAAGATATTACTGCTTGTTCCATGCCATCTGAAATCAGAAACATTTTTGGGCAATTTTACAAATTTTGGGCACTGTGACATTAGACCCAGTGAACCCAAAATCTCATCAGTTCTTCCTCATATGCTAATACATAATTGAGCTAAGTTTGAAAGAAATTGGTTCAATTTTTCTGAAGTTATAGCAATAATGAGCTTTTTCAAGTGATTTTTTAACAAGTTTTTTGCTCTGTGACCTTTCACCCACTTAACTCAAACTCTAATCAAGTTCAACCTCACATGCTTATACATGTACATGTTTGAGCCAAGTTTGGTCAGAGTCCGTCCATCAGTTCTGAATTTATTGTGGTAACAAGTTTCAGACAAACGGACGCATGCACGCACGTACGGACGCATGCACGCACGTACGTACGCACATACGGATGGACGGACAACCCGAAAACGCCTTACGGTGGCAGAGGCATAACAATGCCTTTAATGAAAGAAGGGTCAATGCTTACCTCTGCTACAAGTACATTGTGCTGCATCTTCTTTCTTGACTTCATTATCCTAACGATGGCTGCTTCAATCGTAAATAAAGAGTCAAGGAACTGAACAAGACAGGTTGCTACTCTGCAAATACATTGTAGGACTCTGGGGGTGTTGTTCGAAAGTTAGAATTGATCACAAGTTGCAGTTGATCGAAACGTGCCGATCAAAATTTCATGCGCATCTTGTTCAAAGCGCAGACAGTGCGAGAATGAAAATGCGCGTCCCAATTTGCAACTGATTTGCAACTGATTTGTGATCGATTATAACTTTGTAACAACTTCCCCCAAGGTTTGTTGCACAATCAAACAATATAGTACATTTGTGTAAAGAAAACCTAGGGCAGCAATCTCAGTTCTAACGAACGGTCTACCTTGTGGGCACTGAAAATACCACATACAACGAACCTCATTGCATCTCACTCACTTGTCTAAATATCTTTAGAAAACATAAATATAACCAAACATGATCATATCAAATAATTGCTTAGAGTGGTTCAAAAAGTTGGGTAAAATTGGAAAAGAGCAGATTTAGACTCCAAAACAGTTGGGAATTTATGGAATTGCCTATTAATAATGAATTCAAATTGAAATACAAGATTGAATATGTTTGCAGTAAAGGATATTCATGCTTCCTGTCTTCGTCGACTCTCGTTCTCGTTTCTTTTCTCTCTGGTTCTGACTCTCCCTTTGCTGCGACTGTGGAAGAAAAAAAAAGATTTTCATTTCCAGTATATGCCCTCTTGGTAAGGACGCAATCAAATTTCTGAAAGCTCACTTGGGTTTTATTTTGTGGTTCATTAGACAAGAATCTAGTTTTCATCTCGGTAGTATACAAATTGTGGAAATACATGACAAATTCCCAAAAGAAATTCTATGGAAATGAAAATTTGATATCGCCCAGGGAAGTGAAAGAAGACTGCTTTTGTTGAACAGAGTTTTGCTAGCTGACAACAGCTGGATGTAACAGACATTTGTGTAACAAAACTGTTCAGGCGCCAATGCTTCAGTAAACAACTGTATTTGAACATGGGCAAGTTAAATCATAAATTAAAAATCAATTCATCACATTATTGGAGAAAAAAAACTTGCAGTAAAAAACTGCACATGCTTAGAATATATTTGAAGTACTTTGAAGGCATGTTTCGGGAAAGCCTATACCATCTTTTAAAGAAAATGAAATCTATGTCCATTGGTTGAAACACACCCTGATTTGCTCCAAAAATTTCAAGTCATTTGCATTATAAAAGGAGGCATGAAAACTCGGCCTAATGTTACAATAACTCAATAGAAAATGCATTTTATAATGGGATGTCCCCGTTCTTGTCGCCCCAAAACATTCATAAAATGAGAAATGCATAAACTACAAAGATGGCTCATGAGGGTCAAATGCAATGGATTAGGACTTTAGAAACAGCGAGTAACGTACCTGTTTGGATCTTTACTCTGAAGAGTTTTGATGTGAAAGCATCGTTGACTGAAAACACATGTGGATTCTCTGCAGAAAGAAAACAGAAAAACAAGTTCAGGGTCGAGTCACTGATAATGAATTGAAAATCACTGATAACGTGAGTTAACTAGATTAAATTGAGAAATACTGACTAATTGAGCAATACAGACTGCATGTGTACACTCAGATAAGCACATTGCTTTCCAAACAGACTCAAGATTCTCATTCTTACTCACAATGCTAACACTATTCAGTAATACTAAAATATGCATATTGAGAATCAATAAAAATCCTATACAATTGCCTATGTTGAAAATTTTATGTATAAATAGAAAAATTCCTTATTCAATACATGGGTTTAGTAATAGATGCACATTTTTTTGCATTCCGTACAGACAATGGTTATTCTTGACAACTCGAAAGCTTGCCTGGGGCTTGCTTGACATAGCAACAAGTAATATTTGCAAACTGGATTCAAAGTATTGCAGTTCAATTGTTACTAAAAACTGTTCTAAGGAATACATCGGTACTACGTTCATGGTTTGTGCATGAATCTGAGTCTTTCAGTAAACCCAACTATTATTTATCGGCTTGTTTATCTAAGAACTTATTCTCGTTCATCCAACAGCTGATAATGGACCTTCTTGTTTGTACCAAGTGAGAATTGTAATATGCAGCTCTCATCACATATTTTCTTTCCAATCTCACCTATTTCTTTGCCTTTGGGTTCTTTGACTAGGATACGTTGTGTAGGTTTGCCGAGGGCCAAGGACTGCAGCGCCCTGATGAGGTCTTTACTAGGGATGTCTGTCTCCGAACACATCTCCTCGTACGTCCATTGCTCCTTCACGTTGAAGAGCATAAGAACACACATCTGGTAGGTGGAGACTTGAATAATGTGCCGCCTTTCATCACTCCTACTGCCGTCCTAATTTGATTCAACAGACAATTGTTATAATTACAATTCATGAAGAAATGCTTCTTACCGCAAAATCGAAAAGTGGCAGACAACAAAGACAAAATAAACCTATTAAACATGCACTCATAAAATGCGGTTGTTTTAAATTCTGATATTAATTGTGGATCATATTTAGTACATTTTAAGGATTATTTTGTGATATTTGCATGATGTTTTCACTTCTAATTATGTATATTGCAGTTTAGGCAGTCCAATTATATTGAAATGGTGGTGCATTTTATCAATAAAAGCTATTTATTTTCAGGACAACAAACCATCTTCACTTTTTATTTATATGGAACTAAGGCTCCTACCTTCTTTCCGAAAAACGTTGCATGTAAATCTGCTGAACCTAGTTGTGGTTGTAGCGATATTTGCCTTCCTGTGTGTTTCGTCAAGTAAAACCTGGGAAATTGGAAATAACCATCATTACAATATGACAGGCTCAAAAGACATGGTTGTGATACTTGAATGTACATCATAAATGTTGACATCTCACAGGCAAGGAAGGGAGCATGCATCCCTGGTCCAAGAGAAGGTACAGTACATGCACTCTATCGGTGATTTACATGAATTTACGTATTCCCTTAGAAATGAAAAATGGATTACTTTTGAAGGTGTCCAATTTTTGAACGTCTTAATCTATTCTACTTTGTATAACCTCACTCATTCAGACTCATGTCTGAGTTGTATATTTGTCAAGTATAATATCAATTCAGAATGCCATGCTTTTAAAACTATTGTATAATTAAACATATCAAAATGAGCAGACATTCTTTACGAGTCCAACTGCATCAGTATACATGAAAAGTTGAATTCATCCAAAAGAAAGGGGGGTAAATTTAAAATTTCATGGTGAAAATACTGCTGCCATTAGCACCTAGCCACACTTCAATTGTGAATTAAGTTTCAAACTTTGCTAACTTCTATTCATTATATATTTATAGAGTTGCAACCATCCTCACATCTCAAATGATTGCTGATGCACAAATTAAAAAAAAGAACAGGTTAACCCTATTCCAACTGGGGGGGG
>BQKZ01006227.1:15484-26941 GCA_036244855.1 Temnopleurus reevesii | reverse complement strand
TTTTTTTGGGGACATATGGTATAAATAGCTTGATCAAGAGAGAGTATTGATTTTCCACTCTGGTTTGCCATCACAGTGGCTTGGCTAAACTCATTTTCTCAGCTTCAAATCAATGAGCTACTTTACAGGAACATTCTCTCCAAACCAATGACAATTGAAGGGCAATTTGATTGATACATTTTATAACACCTACAGTAATGATTGGAAATTGGAAATTTATTCATTTGAACGTCATCAACATATGCTGTCAACATTCTGTTCTTATTACATTTTTTTCATATGCAGTGTGTTATTGTATAATCAAGAGACTCAGATATGATAAAGAGGGGGGGGGGGCAGGCCAATGAGGGCCCAAGAGTAGATAAATTCTTTATTTTCTTGTACAACAATAAGCATAAAACAATATTAAATTTCTCGAAAATGATGCAGCATTGTCAAAAACGATGGTCAAATAAAATGCAAGATTAAAAATAGAACACTGTTTTAAAACTTTCAGAGCAAAGCTGTATGGTTAGTTCATGCAGAAATTATTTCAAAATTTATCTCAATACTGATAGATCCTTACCTCTTGAATTATAGCTGATTTCACACTGAGATGCTGATTTGATGTTAATATATTGATATCTGATCTTCTTTTAATCTAACATAAAATAATCTAAATCTAAGTCTAAATCTCAATCAAGACTGATCTCATATAATCTAATCTCACCTGGTTCAAATGTAATCCTATCCCATCTGAGATTGAACCTCGTCTCACATTCACAGATGGCTTGGTTGGTAGGAACATAGATACAGATTTGGTATTAGTGTAGTTTTGATGTTAATATATTTCAATCTAATCTCAAAATAATCTAAATCTAATCTAATCTAAATCTAATCTAATCTTAATCTAATCTAATCTCACCTGGTTCACACGTAATCCTATCCCGTCTCAGGTTATACCCCGTCTCTCATTTTCAGATGGCTTGGTTGGTATGTGCATAGATTCAGATCTGCATTCAGTGGAGGTTAGTGTACTAAGCATGTTAAAGTAATGTGATTTACAATGTAAATGTCATCTCATCTCATCTAATCTAATCTAAATCTAATCTAAATTAATCTAATCTTACCTGGTTCATAAGTAATCCTATCCCGTCTCAGATTGTACCCCGTCTCACACTCACAGATGGCTTGGTTGGTATGCGCATAGATACAGATCTGTTCAATCTAATTTAATCTATTTAATCTAATCAATTTAATATAATCTAATCTCACCTGGTTCACAATTAATCCTACTTCAGTATTTCATATTGTATCCGGTATCACATTTGTAGATAGTTTCATTCTAATATGAATAGATGCAGATACAAGGATTGATAATATGCATGTTAATTAACTTCAGCTAATCTAAATCTAATCTAATCTAATCTAACCTTACCTGGTTCACAAGTACATTTTGTAATCCTATCCCGTCTCAGATTGTACCCCGTCTCACACTCACAGATGGCTTGATTGGTATGTGCATAGATACAGATCTGGTATTAGTGAAGTTTTTATATTAATATATTTTAATAAGATCTAATCTTACACAATCCAAATCTAATCTAATCTAATCTCACCTGGTTCACAATGAATCCTATCCAGTATTTGATATTGTATCCGGTATCACATTTGTAGATAGTTTCATTCTGATATGAATAGATGCAGATACAAGGATTGATTTTATGCACGTTAATTAGTTTCAGCTAAATCTAAATCTAATCTAATCTAATCTAATCTCACCTGGTTCACAAGTAATCCTATCCCGTCTCAGATTGTACCCCGTCTCGCATTCGCAGATGGCTTGGTTGGTGTGAGCATAGATACAGATCTGTTCAATCTAATTTAATCTATTTAATCTAATCAATTTAATATAATCTAATCTCACCTGGTTCACAAGTAATCCTATCCCGTCTCAGATTGTACCCCGTGTCACATTCACAGATGGCCTGGTTGGTGTGAGCATAGATGCAGATCTGTTCACAGCCCCCATTGAAGACCTGACAGGGGTCAATATCTGAAATATACAGTCATTGAACTGAATAAAGGGTATCGAGCAATATCTTTATGGACAAGGAAGAAATTGAAAACTTAGAATTGTGGAACGATTAAGTATTTTCAGGTCAATGGATGGATGTTCGTTTTAAATATTTACTAACATCCTTTGAGCTAAATACCCCTCATCCAAATGTAAGAGAATACGATTTTTGGTTAACATCCCTGAATAACTAATGAAATTTCCTTGAATTAATACTTAATTTTCAATCTGATTATTCAAAGAACTGCCAATCTCTACAATGTAAAGAAATAAAATTAAGTACCTTTCTAGTTGTTACTACAATTTTTTCAAGAATGAGTTTATATTCAATCTAGATGGCGCTATTAAAGTTTCAGAAAAGAATAGATTGAAAACAGCAGTCATGTTCTTTCACCACAAATAAAGACCTAACAATGCATAAAACAATCACATACAGAAAATAAAATCAGACTGAACAATTAAAAACAAAAAATCTCATCCATTTCATGCTTCACTCCCCCAATAACATAAACCAAAACTAAACAACCAGTTTATAATATTACTGCAAAATTAATCACAAATACACACAATGAATTAACGTTATTTGTGTTTCATAAAACTGTGCGTAGATCTGCGCACGACTCTATGAATGGCTGGAGATCCTTTCTTTGGTGCCATTCCGCGCCAGTGGTTATCATTGAGTGACAAGGGTCATCAGTTGTTCGTAGAGTCGTTCATACATCCACGAACAGCTTTATGAAAGACAACCAAGGATGAGTACACTAAGAGAGATTCTTATCTTAAGTGTAATGTTCTATTTCATGGAAATAATAGATATAAGAAATGGTAATAAAATGTGGATTATTTTTTGCAAACACACACCTAAACCAAATTAAATTTTCAGAATGGAAGTTTAAAAAATCATAAATGAGTGCAGCTTTCTTGCATCAGCCAATAACACTCTCCCTAAAACAATGCCATTTCTATCCCAGGTACTAACCTCCAATAATTCTTCTCCCGCTATAGATGAGATGGACATCGACAGGAATGATCCAGTCGCCGCTGAACGAGACCCGTTTCTCCCCGTTGTTCCGGTCCAGGGCCAGGACTTCCCTCTGCTCTGAGTCCGTTGACCACATTAGTTCTCCGTACAGGGCTAGACCAAAGGGATGCTGGAGCTCTGAAAATAATAATGGTTACTTTCATAACAAAGTGTTTAAGGACACACTTTTTTCAAAGAGAAGTTTAAGGGTTTGTATAAATTTCCTTCAGCAAGAAAAGCTAATCCACATTGTCTGCACTCAACACAGGGAAGCTGAATGGGTAACTAGAATGAATATAGACTCCATTAAATGATTGATTGATTTATTTACTCAATATTTCATTCTCCATTTTATTGATGAGGATAACATGAATAAAAATGTGAAAGATCAAGTAAACATAAACTGGATAAAATAACAAAAATCACATACAAAATATTTACATAACAACTGCTCATGAACCACAAATGAGATTTGAACAACTGAACATTCCTTTTATTAAATTGAAAAAAAAAAAACACTTATCAAATGCATACTCCTCAACCGGTGGTAAAAGGTTTAAGTATGGGCAATAATAATAACACAAAAAGTACCTTGAGCATGTTGCAGAATACCCAAGGCAATTTCTGTATAATTATTGAAACCAATTATCAATCTAACTCAACTCACAGGGTCTAATAAATATATTTGTTCTGTTATTGTACTTGTATAAAATTTGTCTTTATTTGTTTTATACACTTTCATATTTTTTACTATACAAGTACAAATTATTGATTATCTTACCTCCTCTGTTGATGATGCGGTGGTTAGACCCATCCAGATCAGCTTCATTAATGGTATTCAATCCAGCATCGATCCACAGAACCTTTTTATGAGCGTAGTCTATGGCTAGTTTAGTGGGGCGTACTGGCGTGGCGGCAACAACCACTCTGTTACTGCCGTCATGCCGTGCTGCCTCAATCTTAGGGGACTCTCCCCATGAGCTCCAATAGATGATGCTGGAGAAAAGATAAAAATATGGATGAACTTTGAATAAATGAGAGTAGTCTATGGCTAGCTAGGTGGGGCTCACTGGTGTCGATGCAACAACTACTCTGTTACTGCCGTCATGCCGGGCTGCCTCGATCTTTGGGGAATCAACCCATGAACTCCAATAGATAATGCTGGAGAGGAGAAGAGAAAAAAATGAATGCACTTGGATTAAATGAGAGTAGTCTATGGCTAGCTTGGTGGGGCGTACTGGCATGGCTGCAATGACTACTATGTTGCTGCCATCGTGCCTTGCTGCCTCGATCTTTGGGGACTCCCCCCACGAACTCCAATAGATAATGCTAGGGAAAGGAGAAGAAATAAATAAATGAACTCGGATTCAATGAAATTTGTGAATGGCTAGCTTGGTGGGGCATACAGGAGTGGGTGCAACTATAACTCTGTTGCTGCTAATGTGCCAAGCTGCCTTCCCATGAACTCCGACAAAAGATGCTAGAAAGAAGAGGACAAAAAGGAAACGTTCATAGATGTCCATGGCCTAACCAAGTCTGTTATGTGGGCATGGCTATTTTTCATTCTTCCTTACCATTTGGGGTGTCAAACCAAGGATTCAATTAAATGATGCTTTGCAATACATTTGATTCTGTGAAATGAGTAGTCAATCAAACTAATGTTTGACATTTAAATTAATACCCAAAGTTTGTCTTCATGTATTAATGAAACAGTCTATTCATATTTGTTAAGTTTGCATGCTTACATTTCACAAGGCCAAGTGCAATAGATGCCCAAAGTATCTTAAGATACTGCTTGGTAAACTCATGAACAGTCACTTGTAGGCTCAAGGATGTTTCCCCCGGGACATTCCAAACTACTGGCTACGGAACAGCATACACAAGGGTCGTGTTTCGTAGTGCTTCTGGTATATCTTCCAGGGTATAGACTCTTGAATTGCAATGTAATTCTCCCTCTCTCTTTATCTCTCTGTAACATTAATGAAATTAAATTCTATATCTAAACGGGAGAGTAAACTGTATACTTACTTCAGAGCGGGATGAACGGCTATTCCATGAGGCTCATCCAAACCTGATAGTAGTACTGTGTGTCGACTTCCAGGATACAGGCTCTGGGTTGCAATATGATTTTCTCTGAAAAAATAGGATGGAATCAAGAATGTTAGCAAACTTATGTGTCAACCAACATCATGTGGCATATGCATTTCAGGTTCCCAATGAGCAAAATTTCTCCGATCAAGAGTGATAAATGCATGAAGTTTATGTCCTCAAATCTCTGTGCCAATATATCGCTTCCATCAAAGACAATTTGCATAAAAACTTGGGCTTTTCTTCAGAAGATTATGACCCTCCTAGGTATGTCAAGTATGAATAAAAAGCCTGGAATTTTTTTCTGGGGTATAGACCAGTCTTTACAGCACGATATCTATTCCATGTGACCAGCCTATAATAATAATAATAATAATAATAGATGCAATTTATATAGCGCACGTATCCACTCTGCTGAGTGCTCAAGGCGCTTTACATTATTATTACCCTGGCTTTAGCCCGGCAGCCATTCACGGCGCACTTTGCATTTCAAAGGATTAATATTCCTGCTAGGTACCCATTCATCTCACCTGGGTTAAGTGCAGCACAATGTTGATGAATTTCTTGCTGAAGGAAATTGACGCCATGGGTATGATTCGAACCTACGACTTTCTAGTTGTAAGGCGAGAATCACGACCACTACACTACGGCGCCTCCTATGATTATTCCTCCTAATCAATTTCATTCCCCTTCTAAGCCCAAATTGATCCCAACAAATACAATCTCCCATGTATAAAAATATAGCCATTTATTCTTTTGATTAGACTCCCATCATTAAAAACATAATACTCACATTGAATCCACCCAGTATAATCTCCTATGCATCCAATCCAGGGCAATTCCTTCTACCGACTCTACTCCCCTCGTAGACACCACCTCCAGCCCCCTTCCATCAGCTCCCACCCTCTCAATAACACCCCTTCCATGATCCGCAAAGTAAACCATCTTCTCAAGGGGGTCGAACTCGATGGTGGAGATGTTGTGGAGCCCCGCCGACGCGATGGTCATGTGACCCGACCCGTCGGAATAGATGCGGTGGATACTGGTTGTGTTGGCGTAGACGAGGTACGAGCGTGTGGGGTCGTGGGTCAGGTCTGGGAGGTCAATCCGACAGTCGCTGTGCGTGCTACAATTGAAAGATCCTGCAATGAAATGAAAAAGAGTGATTCTATTATCAATAGCACTAATACTGTGAGCTAAAGCATTTGTCTACTCTCTACTTAGTTATTCAAAAACAAAATAGGATGAGCGAGTAAGCTCTTAGTACAACATAAAGAAGCAATGATATGTCTAAGCACAATTTCAATAATTCTGAGAACAATCATTATAAAGACCCATCGGTAGTATAACCCAGAGAAGATCATATTTTCTATAAAATTTTCAGATATGAGTTTAATTGATATTAATTTTCATAAACAAATGGTTGATACAAATCGGATTTGGACTGCTTCAGACATTGATATTCCTATCCACTCTCAATTCAAATGGATGAATACGCATTCTTGTAGAACATTTACATTTAGGTACTTCCACTCAACATTTTTTTTGTTACCTACCATACAACATCAAACGAAGAATGAGCAGATGGATGGTTCATACACATGGCTTTGTACTGCTTCCAACAAAGATACTCCAATCAACTTTCCATTTGAGTAAATCATTAGGCATTCCTGTGGAAATTTAAGGTATTTTTGCACTTAAGTACTTCTTGCAAAAAGAAAGGTTTTCCTTATTACCTGCTACATCATATGAGGGTTGTGAAGATGGATGGTTGATGGCAACGGCTCTGGGACTGCTTTCAACAAAGATACTCCAATCCACTCTCGACTCCACGTCTCCATATTTGACGATGCTATGAATAGTGCCCTCTACGGAATTCGCCCAGTAGACCTTCTGTTCAAAGATAGCTAAACCGAAAGCATTGGGGCTGAAAGATAAGAATGAGAATCACAATTTTTAAATTATATTCTATGTAATTTTTTAGATATAATGGATAACCATATGTCTGTCAATTAATCTGTCCAGAAAACTTTCTGATCAAAGATGGATAGACCAAAGACATTGGAAGAAAAGAAAGTAAAACACAATTTTAAAAGACTTCATGCTCTAAGTAATTTTAGATAAAACAATGACCCTAGTATAATGTAACCAAGCAAGCAATATTTCAATTTTGAGCCCTGTTGCATAAAAAACTTGTCATTGGTCGCATTTGCGCCACATGTTTCTGAGGCTAGAACAGTGCTCTAAAACATAATGCTCAATCTCTAAAGAGGTAAATTCTATCATCACTTTCTCTATATAAGTGGATAACACAGGATGTCATCTCAAATAAGTCGATGCGGAAAGGCTTTTTTTTTCCTTCTTTTAACAACACCTAATCACCATGGGTTCCAATATCCCATCCTGTAGCATACATTTGTTATAAACAAATTAGTTGACAGGTATGCATTTTAAAACCCTACCTGATTTTCTCAAGCAGCCTATTCCTCTTCTTTCCAATATAGTTTGCCGATTCTATCCTTCTCCTCCCGATATCCAACCAGTAGACTCTCTTATCGATCACATCGACTGCAAGGTTGCGGATCACTCTGATCTCGTTCTTTGAGATGCGTTTAGGATGCTTGCCATTGGTCGATATTCTCTCAAGCTTGTCCGCCTTGCCTGATGAGCTCCAAAATATGAACCTGAGGAGATGAGAGAAGATTTGTGGAAAGTACATAGTCAACAAGAGCCCTAAATACATATTTATAAGAGATGACATTTTTATCTGGACATTCTTTTTGCCCAACCAATTGCGAGCAGAGAAACCGCTAAGAATCTCCATATCGACATTGCTTTCGCATTTCTTTTTGAAAGTCAAACAGTGTAGCAGCAGCTCAAATTTATTTACGTCTTATTGGTATGATTAGATGGGGAACTAACTACAGTCCGCCTGGTTGTAATGCAAGCATTCTAATGATTGTGTGAACCAACAGGAATAGTGATAATCATTTCCTTATAGCAGCCACTTTATGTTCTAGTTGATGATGATGATGGTCTCTTGTATAGCGCCGGTCTCCACCACAGCTGGGCGCTCATGGCGCTCAATTACTTAAAAATAATGTCTCACAGATTTCAATGTCCTAATTAGTGCTATGGTTTATCTTTCAGTCCAAGAACTCCCAGTGGTGGTACAATTTGGTTATTCTTCTAATGACAAAGTAGTGGGGAACAGATCGGTCTTTAGCTATCCCATAGCTTTGTTATGCTCATGATAATTTTTTTTAATCAAAATTTAGTTTCTAACAAGTGCTGTAAATAGTTTGTCTTTTAAATGGAATTGGGATAAATTTTGAAGAAATGAATGGTAGAAAATGTTTATGCAAAAGTCATATGCTTCAGGGAGCAGCCCATGTCATCATTTTCTAACCTAACGTTTTTCTAACCTGGTGAAAGCAAATAAATCTCACAAAAGTTTGAATAAAAGAACTTTGCTCAAACAAAAAATACCTGAATTGAAAATCTGTATATTGAACTAAATTTCAAATTTACATCCTATCCCCAATATCTCCACAACTTGCATCATGTGAGAAATTAGAACTAAATGGGACAACAATCCCAAGACCAAATGTCATGTCAGCCTCCCAATAAAACCAATTCCAGCAACTTACCCTTCAAATGGGTCCAAAGCAATGGCCCTTGGTCTCCTTTTTCCTGTACTAAAGACAACCTCCCTGTTTGAGCCGTTCAAGTCACATCTCTCTATCTGCTTCAGTCTGTAGTCAGTCCAATAGATCTTATTGTGGACCCAATCCACAGCTAGACTCTCTGGTGTGTGCATGTGTCTGCTTACCACATTCTGGAGGAGGGGAGAGAAAGAAAGCATGGTGAAAAGTCAGGTAAACCTTAGAAATAGATGCAAGCTGGTATATCTGCTTCAGCCTGTAGTCAGTCCAATAGATATTGTTATGGACCCAGTGTACAGCTAGGCTCTCTGGGGTGTGCATATGCCTGCTAACCACATGCTGGATGAGAGGAGAGAAAGAAAGAGTGGTGAAAAGTCAGGTAAACCTTATGAATAGATTATGAAAATGTAAACCGATCCAACTACTTCAGCAGTCCAGTATCCAGTAGATCTTACGAACCTAGTCTACAGCTAGACTCTCCGGTGTGTGCATGTGTCTGCTTACTACACGCTATTGGAGAGAACATAAAGAAAGTATGGTGAAATGTCAGGTAAACCTTAGGAAAAATTGTGAAAATGCAAGCTGGTCCATTAGTTTCAGCCTACAGTCCCTCAAGTAGATCTTGCTATGGACCCAGCTAATAGCTAGACTCTATGGTGTGTGCATTTGTCTACTCACTACATGGTGGTAGAGAGGAAAGAAAAAAAGGTGATGAAATGCCAGGTACACCTTAGGAATAAATTGCAAAAATGCAAGCCCGTCTATCTACTTCAGTCTGAAGACAGTCCAATAGATCCTATTATGGACCCATTCTACAGCTAGACTTTCAGGTGTGTGCATGTTCATGTGCATAAACTTTAATTCAGGTGATTCAAGTTCCAACTAAATATTTGGAAGTATTAGCATAGCCTTTACTGAAAAAGCTTCTTTTTCAATCCCCAGTAATTTAACATTTATCACAAGAGATCTTGAAATTAATACAATTTCATCACTTCAAGAGACAACATCTTATATCATGTTCCTGATTATACATTAATACCCATCATTCCCCACAACTAGCATAATATTTCTTGGATTTTACTCCCATCCCCAATGAGGCCAAAAAGGGTATCAGTGTATCATCCAATAGAGAGTTAACGTCTTAAAGTGGAATACACTTGGGATCGTTAATAAATGCTTATTATATGTGATTATGGTCCTGGAGGTGTATTTAACACTTTGTGATTGATTTCCGTTCATAAAAATATCATTAAAATCAGAAAAAATGAAATTTTCTGATTTACCCCCCACGTAGTTCATTGCGTGGGGTCGTTTCCTAAAGCAAGTGCACCCATTTGGTTGTGACGTCATGATATAGCTTCCATCGATTTGACCAGTTGTTTTATGTACGCTTGTACACTAAAATCCATGTTTTTTTAAATTGAGATATTTAGACTATTTCAAACTAATTTGTCAAAGAAACAGTACGAGGATAGAATGAATAAAAAAACAAAGGATAACAAAAGGATAGACATTAATGCGGATAGACTAAAAACGAAAAACGAAGAATAACAAAAGGATAGACGGAAAATGAGGAAAGAATAAACGATAAACAAAGAATAATAGCAGGATGGACAGAAAGTGAGGATAGAATAAATGAAAAACAAAGGAAAACAAAAAGGATCATAATGTGGATATAATAAACGAAAAACAAAGAATAACAAAATGATAGACGGAAAATGAAGATAGAATAAACAAAAAACAAAGAATTACATAGGAATAAACAGAAAATGATGATAAAATAAGTGAAAAACAAAGAATAATGTAAGGATAGATCGAAAATAAAGATTGAATAATCGATAAACAAAGAATAACATAAGGATAGACAGATAATGAGGATAGAATAAGCAATAAACAAAGAATAACATAGGAATAAACATAAAATGATGATAGAATAAGTGAAAAACAAAGAATAACATAAGGATAGACAGAAAATAAAGATAGAATAAGCGATAAACAAAGAATAACATAAGGATAGACAGAAAATAAAGATAGAATAAGCGATAAACAAAGAATAACATAAGGATAGACAGAAAATTAGGATATAATATCTAACAAACAAAGGATAACATAAGGATATACATTAATGCAGATTGAATAAGTGAAAAACAAAGAATAACATAAATTCATCCAAGATTTGATTTAGAAACTACATTGATTTTATTCAGAAATTACAGCGAGCGCACGTTTATGTATTCTGTGGTCAATTTACAAAGCTACTTGATGACGTAGTTGCGCAGTAGCGTAAGTTCACAAACGTTCTGCGCATCTCCTCCAGGGGGTGATTATTAAATGAATAATTAGTGGTTTATTGCATACAAATTTCTCTCCATGGTGAAAAAATGGTATAGAATGCTGAATTAGGCCCCAAAGTCCACAATGATACCAAATTTTAGGGTATTTATTATCAAGTTTGTTCTACTTTAATAGAGTCCTTAATCAGCTCTTACCTCAATCTCTCCGCCATCAAATGACATTCTCTCGATCCTGTTGGTGCTCCGGTCAATCCAGAACACTTTCCTCTCCCGGTGATGGATGTCCAGAGAAAGGATGGTGTCCAGATTGGTTTTGATCTGTCGCCCTGGCAA
>BQKZ01006227.1:4201-14640 GCA_036244855.1 Temnopleurus reevesii | reverse complement strand
CATCATCATCATCAACATCATCCTCATCATCATCATCATCATCATCATCATCACCATCATCATCATCATCATCACCATCATCACTATCATCATTATCATCATCATCATCATCATCATCATCATCATCATCATCATCATCATCATCATCATCGTCATCATCATCATCACTAGTAATATCGTACATCAGTTCAATCACGACCACATTCAGTCACCACCACAACCACCGGTATACAAACCTCCAGAAGCACAGGACCATTCATCAGCGCCAATGGTATATCCTGGCAGACAGGAGCAGTGGTATGAACCAAGAGTATTGACACACAGCTGTCCACACTGGGACACTCCACCAACCTGGCACTCATTGACATCTGCAAAAAAAATATAAACATACCACACAAAACTCAATACATGGGACACTTAGCAAATTTTTGTTTGCTAAGTGAATTTCGAATCAAGATACGCATTGACAAAAGTACATTAATTTCTATCCATCAATTTGAATATAATAAGAAGCCTTTGATTTTGTGAATTTCATATGAATCGTTCAAAAAGAATCTTACCATGTTGTAGAAAAAATTATCTGGAAAAATAATTCTTTCTGTGTTTTCAACTTTCTGTGTCGTCTGCAAACTAGCACTATCGTGTATATTGACAAAGAGGGCAGCAAATTGAAAAGCCTCTGTCGACAACGTCAAGTTTCGGCATTCTTTAGCTGCCGCATTATCATTTCGGCAGCCTAAAGTTTCATGTCGGAAATTGTATATATCGTTATTCTATATACTTCGGACTTTGCCAATAAACACTATGAAGCGAAATATAAAGTTATTCTAAATATTCTATATTTGTCGACATGCAAGAAAACGACTCTTCTCAAAGTTCAAAGATGTCTTGTTAAAATTGTAAAACATGCCATCGAGCCTTTTCCTCTTCTTCATCATCTTTTTTATCTTTTTCTCCTTCATTTTCTCCTTCCTCTTACTCTTCTGCTAGATATTCCTCTCATTCATCATCATCATTTTCTTCTTCTTCAACTTCTACTTCATTTCTAATCATTATTTTCTTCCTCGCCTCCTTTTCGTCGTCCTAAATGACGTACTGGCTGATTGACAAATTGAATTGAATTGAATTGAATTAATTTATTTCCTTTTTCATGTACATAATCAATACAAATAACATCACAAGTAAAAAAAAAAATAAAGGAGGCAAGTAATAAATGAAATTTAGGAATATATAAAAAAAAAAAAAAAAAAGAATGAATAAGTAGGTAAGTAGGCAAAATAGATAAATTTATACATTGAAGGGGGAAGGGGCCATTACCTCTGCATCCAAGTCCTTTTTCTCGTTTGAATCCAGGAGGACAAGCCACGTGTTGCTGGTAGCGGCCTTGCCCTCTTCCTCGGCCCCTCCCTCGACCAGCCAGTGACGGGGGTAGACCCGTCAAAATATGAAACACTGGGGAAAGAAAGATTGATTCATAAATTTGTTAAGATGGGAAAGATGAATTGCTTCATTATTATAATCAGCGCAACGTGTCAATATTGATCTTTAATATAATTCAATGTTGCCATGATTTGCCTTAATGATCAACTATCATTGTCACCATCACCACCTTCATCATCGTCACCGTCATCATCATCAGCAGCAGCAACATCATCATCACAATCTACATCATCACCATCTTCATAATCAACAACATCACCATCATCATCATCATCATCACCATCATCACCATCACCATCATCATTATCATTATCGCCATTACCATTATTTTTTTCATCATCATCACAATCTCCATCATCACCATCATCACCATCACCATCATCATCATCATTATCGCCATTATCATTATTTTTTCATCATCATCATCATCACCACCACCACCATCGTCATCATTATGATTATTATCATGATCATCATGATCATCATCAGTATTATCATCGGCATACTTATAATTATTGTTGTTATTTTGACCACCACCATCTTTACCATCATCATCACTATCATCATGATATTCATCATCTTCGCCATCATCACGATCATTAATATCATTATCACCATCATCATCACCATTATCATCATCGTCATGATCATTATCAGCATAATTATCATCACATTTATCATCACTTTCATTATCATCATCGTAATAATTGTCGTCATCAGCATCATCGACATCGTAATCATTTTTCTTTTACCACAAATCATAAATCATCAACGTCATTATAATCATCATCAGCATCATCATCATTTATTATCCCCATTGTCATGTAACAACACAATCCATTTTGTTCATAATTTCTTTTCACTCTCATTATTACCATCATCTCGATCGTCATCATTGAACTCACATTCATCTTATTATTCCTGCAGTTACTTCACCCACACTTTAAAAGTCCTTCATTCTATACGGAGGCGCCGTGGTGTATATATATAGTGGCCGTGACTCTCGTCTTTCAACTAGAGGGTCATAGGTTCGAATCCTACCCATGGCGTCAATTTCCTTCAGCAAGAATTCATCCACATTGTGCTGCACTCAACCCAGGTGAGGTGAATGGGTACCTGGCAGGAATAGTTATTCTTTAAAATACCAAGTGAGCCGTAAATGGCTGCCGGGCTAAAGCCAGGGTAATAATAATGTAAAGCGCCTTGAGCATTCAGCAGAGTTGATACGTGCGCTATATAGATTACATCTATTATTATTATTATTATTATTATATCCAATCCCCATGTTCACTGTTAAAAAATGTCACAGCAACCATTCAAGATTAGTCATCTCAATCTTTGATAATCCGTATGACTTTTTCCGACATGTTTTCGATAAACATTGGATAATAAATGACCTTTTTGGAGGACAATCCAATTCAATTATTGTTAAATTGCTTGGACAAATTGTTCTGCATTTCGGTATATCGTCATGAAAATGAGTAATTTGTAGATGGAGATTATGATAAGAAACAAGACATCATTCATATTTCCTGCTTTGCAGGGGGTGTGATGATTGTGCAGCTCGGAACCTGGATACGTCCATCTTCATTACAGGAATAATTTCAAGATTATTTGATCTTTATTTTGATATTTGAGTAAACTCTGAGTTAATCACAGGTGCGATGTGAATCATGCAGATTATTGGTTGCTATATACTGCATAATGAATTATTACACGCAAGGCCAAGGTATTACAGAACTTTCTTCCAATTAGCCTCATACAGATTTTTAACTTTATAGGTCGCGCTAAACGAGTTTGTTAAGTTGTAATCGTGATCAAGAGCATTATATGATGATGATAATAATGATGATGAAGGTGATTTCTTTGAAATGGTGAAATTAAATATAATGTGAGTTCATCCAAGGTACACAGTGAATCACACGATCGTAACATAATCCAACACAGATGATGATGATGATGATGATGATGATGATGATGATGACGACGACGACGACGATATTGATGATGATGATGATGATGATGATGATGATGATGACGACGATGGGGGACATTGTCATGACATCTTATGCATGACCATTTATTCATTGGGGCAGAAATTTTAAGTTCCTTCTTTCAACGGTTGTTCTGGAGGCGGCCAATTACTGTCGGTTGCAATATCACCCCTTCCTTTCCTCCACTACAACCCTGGTCTAACTTTGAAAACAAAATAACGCTATAGATTGGAGATCTGAACTCTCGACTGTGAATATACTTATCGTGAATAGATTATTTTACGTTTTCTCGGTCAATTTGAGAAGTATTTGGATATAGCTAAATTATTTCGGATTTTCCCTAACCGTTTGATCCTGCTACTGCTGCCCTATATATAGATACACAGGTGTCGCGGAAAAAAATCACAGCATCTGAACGAGATTGGAACCAGTGACCTATGGATGCCTGGAACAGCGACATATCCACCAGACCTCCGGAGTTATCTGAGTGATCGGGGTCAAACTATCCTTTCAAGGGAATAATTCATTGTATTCAGAATGTATTTGACGCATACGTGGCTGACAAAATGGAATACTGAACTCAATCATTCTTTTTGTTATAGAAAAAATAAAAACCAATGTTGATTAAAACACCGAAGAATGTTTTTACTTCTACACCGCAAAGGAGAAACGCAGGTCTCCGTTGCAAAATTTGACCAAACATCAACTGTTTTTCAGGGTTTGCTATCTCAATTAGCTCCGACAGCCCAATAGTCATATAGGGTAAAAATGTCATTGACATTGGCCTCTAGTGTCTGCCATACTGTTCACATTAACCTCTGTGATTCACGAGTCTACTTTCTCTCTCTTTTCCTTTTCACTTGTTTTCTCGGTCTAATGGTACATGGTTTGGTTTGAAGTGACTGCTCAAAACGTATACAAGAAATCAGGGATAGTGAAAATGCATACTAAGAAATAGGGGATATGTACCCGAAGGGTGGGGATAATTTTATGTTCCCTGAGGGTGGAACTATGTACCATGAGAGTGGAGATTAATTACGTACCCTATGCTATGGTGGAGATATGTACCCTTAGGGTGGAGATATGTATTCCGAGGGTGGGGATATGTATCCTGAGGGTATGGATATGCACCCTATGGGTGGGAATATGTATTCCGAGGGTGGGGATATGTATCCTGAGGGTATGGATATGCACCCTATGGGTGGGGATATGTATTCCGATGGTGGGGATATGTATCCTGAGGGTATGGATATGCACCCTATGGGTGGGAATATGTATTCCGAGGGTGGGGATATGTATCCTGAGGGTATGGATATGCACCCTATGGGTGGGAATATGCAGCCTTATAATCGGGGATATGTACCCTGAGGGTATGGATATGCACCCTATGGGTGGGAATATGTTTGATTTGATTTGATTTATTCATTTCCATTTAAAAAAACATACAATATAACAAACAATGATTGTGAACAATATCGAGCTAACATAAATTGAAACAAAGTTACAAAGGAAAATCGAGGGTGTGGATAATTATGTACCCCAAGGGTGGGGATATGTATCCCGAGGGTGGGGATATATACCTCGAGGGTGTGGATATGCACCCTTTTGACTGGAAAGGTGCATATCTGCACCCTAATGTGGTCGGACATTGTACCAGCTGATGCTCCCTAAGGGTGCAAAAATGACCCCTAATTTCTTAGTGAGTATAGTAAAACCTGCTTTATCATCTGCTCATAAAACCAGCCTTTTCACAATTAAAAAGTTTGTCTTAAAAAGCAAAGTCACATATTTCAAATTTTAGCAAACGTCTGCCCAGCGTTTTTTATCATTTTTTTTTTTCATCTAAAGAACAGTCTCCGACCACAAAAAGCCGTTTGACTGCCCTTGAAGTTGTTCAGGTGGCGCTCGACGCGTGTCTCCCTCGAGCATTTCTGCACTAACAGTGTTTAATTTTCTTTAAATTAAAAAAAATGGACAGACATACGCACACGTATCGTCAGCTAAGTATCTTTCCTACTTACTTCTGCCTTCACTAAACGTCTTTCAACGTTCACGAACGCTGGTAAACCTTAATTAAAAACGCAAATGTGTAAAGTGAGCCTATAATGCAAGCAACAACTTTAAACTTGGTCTCAATGCAAAATTGTTCTCCATCGATCCAAAAGCTGAAAGAACTCAACGTCTTCTCCGCATCTTACTGCGCATGGGTACCCTTCAGTACGTTATGCAAACGTTGAGTATCGCACAAATGTGTGACTACACCAATATCATTGAATATCGGAAGGAAGAAAAAGGGAAGCCTTTTGATGTGATATCTCGGCCATGCCCTACTAACACAATAACCACAAAATATAAACATTGTACATCCGAAAAGAATTATGGAAATATGTTTACAGGGATTATGGCAGAAACATGGAGTCGAAAATGGCCTCTTACTACAGAAAATGCAAGGAAACAAGTTAAGTGTAAGGTGCTTCTTGTTTTAAAAGAATTTTAGTCCCCATTATCAACAGATCAAGGCCCGACCTTTACAACTTCGCGTTTATACCCGACGCGTCTATGGCAAGTCGTTGTCCCATGAAGGGGATAAACTAAGTTTATCGCCGAAAAAAACTTAGTTTGTCGACCGATAAACTTATTTTTTTGGTCTTTATGGGACAAACGACTTGCCATAATCGCCGAAAAACTACGTTTATCGCCGATAAACTGGGTTTTTCGAATCCGATAAATTGATTTTTTTTTGCGCGATAAACTTAGTTTTTCGATAAAAAGTAGAGCTTCCAGCCAATGACTATTATTTGTTCAACATGTATTAAGATTATTTTCTCTTTCATTTGATTTTGTATATTGATTTTATGTTTGTATTTAATTTGTTATTTTTTATATGGAAAATAAAAACAACAACAAGAAACTCTGATTATCAAGTGAAAAACTAACTTGAAAAACTAAGTTTATCGCTCGATAAACAGAGTTTTTCGATAAACTCTGTTTTTCTCGATATTATAGGTCGATAAACTAAGTTTTCGGCGATAGTTTATCGCCTTTATGGGACAAACGGCTTGCCATACGCGTCGTCTGTCCAACGTTCATGAAATTTGAAAGACGCACTGTGTACGCACAAATAGGGATTAAAGACGCTAAGCTAACGCTTCACTTTAAAAGCTCAAACGTTAATTTAACATTAATATAGGTTGTTATCCATTTTGGGATAATTCAAGAGCTACTTTTTACTTCTTTTTGATTGTTCAAAATGGTGCATCTAAAGCATGACTGGTGGAGCATTTTGCGTCAAACCCACTTTTAAAGAAATTCAGACTTCTCTCTTAATTCCAAAGATTTATTTTTAAGTCCAAAAGATTTATTCTTTAAATCCACTGCCGGCTTGAGATAGTGACAAAACTTTAAGTTTTAAAATAAAACTCTTCTTTGACTTAAAAATTTAAAACTGTTAAAGTTGTATGAATCAAATCCATTATGACTTAAAAAACAAGTCTTTTAGATTTATTATTACAACTTTTTTGGATTTATGTATGTTAGAAACAACTCTCTGTGGACTTAAAATTGTAAGACAATGAAAGACTTATTTTCAAAAAGTCTTAGGGACTTAATATTAAGTCTTAAGAGACTTAAATATTTTAAGTCTCAACGAAGACTTAAAATTTAAGTCTTCTGAATTAAGAGAGTTCACAGCAAATTCTCAACTGCTCAAGGTAGTCAAATCCAGTTTCGAGACATCTTAAAGAAGTTAGTACGTGCATGCCTGAAGGCATAACTCCATCTAGTCCATAGAGACAACAATAAAATTATTGAAAATAGCTAACAGGAAAATACTCATTTTGAATGGAAGTTATATCTTTGTATAAATAACTTGTTTGTCATGCTATTTTTAGATAATAGCCGAGACTGAACTTGCAAACCGACAGTACCAAATGTCATATTATACCAGCTATATTGTGCAAGACATCGTTAATTTTGGTGGAAGTAATTTCATTTTTGCTCATATCGTTTGAAGTATGGAAATATGGTTATTTACATTTTCATGAAATGTTCATAATAACGTAGATAACAAGAAATTGATCCTATGCGACTGATTATTATTTCAGCTAGGTTTCAAGTACAAATTAAAATGTCAATAATATTGGGAAAGATAGCGCTTCATACTTTGTGAGCTGCAGTAAAAAAAAAAATATCAACATACGGTAATGCAGTTGTTCAATGGTACACTAGAGAATGATCATAGTTAGTTTGAAAAATTAGGCCCAGGAATGGCTTAATTATCGCAAAATAAAAATGACGACGTGCATCGGTTTACCCAGGGTTATTAGCCACTTTCAGTTGTGAGCTTTTCTTCCAGCGGGCCCTGCTGTTGAAGGCGAGCGCCTGGCAAGAAGGCAGATGGTTCCAGTTTTTAAAGTCTTTGGTATATGACTCAGTGCGGGTTCGAACCCACGACTTCCTATTCATGGGTCAGACGCTCTACCAGATAGATAGATAGATCGATAGGCGGATATATAGATAGATAGATGGATGGATAGATAGATATATAGATAGATAGATAGATAGATAGATAGATAGATAGATAGATAGATGGATGGATAGATGAATATAAAATGGATAGATGTAGGTAGATACCGGTTTATTTGATATAAGATATTATCGTATTTACATAGCTGCAGAATTAGGATATTCGTTACAATACAAACACTAAATAGATATATATATAAATTGCAATAATTAATATATAGTTGAAATAGATAGGAGCACAGAAGGGTCACATGAGCAACGACATACTCCGAAATTTGAAAAGAAAATGTGAACCAAAAATAGCAGATGACCTAAAATTTATCAATTGTCCAATTTCTAATCATCAAAATATGTTGCAAAGTAGTGACCTAAAATTGAAAAAGAAAAAAGATAGAATGAGAAAAAGTTAACAAAGATACCAATATATGATAACATTTTTTCACACTTTATCAAATTAATGGACCTTCACGCGGAATATCACGTATAAGACAGTGACTTAATTTTGATCTCAATTATCTCTCAGATCATCGTGATGATAAGTTGTCTGGCCCGGCTGTCTAGATCGGAACAATTCAGTCTTACGAATTTCCGCATCAATTTTCTTCCCGAAGAGATCATTCATCCCATCTTCACGGAAGGGTGTTGATTAAAAGGGGAAAATAGAAAATGAGAGGGGATGTAATATCATTTGAAATTAATGTGGATGATAAGTAGATAGGAAATTGATAAGACGTTTAGATGAATCAATCATCTGCTACGAGTAACCTAATTCTAGTAAAGAACAAAAGTAAAATATTTTTTGACGAAATCATGTGTGGCTCAGTGGTAGAGCGTCTGCCCAATAAACGGAAGGTCGTGGGTTCGATCCCCGGCCGAGTCATACCAAAGACTTATAAAAACGGGACCATCTGCCTTCT
Organism: Temnopleurus reevesii; assembly: GCA_036244855.1. Lineage (NCBI taxonomy): Eukaryota > Metazoa > Echinodermata > Echinoidea > Temnopleuroida > Temnopleuridae > Temnopleurus > Temnopleurus reevesii. The sequence goes on along the minus strand of BQKZ01006227.1, from coordinate 5,765 downwards.
TGCCAGGCTCTCGGCAGTTATTAAAGGAGAAGGGTAATAATAAATGTATGTTATGCAGGGCCCGCTGGAAGAGCAGCTAGTTTACAGCTGAATGTGGCTACCCTGGGTAAATGAGACATTATTATTTTTACTATTATTATTATATTCTTTTCTCCATCTGGCACTGACCATCAACTAAAATAATGATGGCACTACATGCGACTTGCATATGGGCATAAAGCTAAATGTCTGATGTCAGTATAAAATGTGTCATTTCGCCACTGTATTATTGAAGATAAAAGATTCTGAAAGGTTTATACTATATTGTTGAATTGTATAGAGATATATTTTTATTTGTTACTATTATTCATACTGCCAATATCAAGACAATAAAAATTGATTCGGGGTTCTTCCTGAGCTGCAAGTTCCTCTGACCCATTTTTTCTTTTCTAAATTGGGATTTGAAGGTGTTTTGTTCGATATTGAATATTTACGCCTGTCATAGGTTAAAATATTCACATTTGAACGATAAACTCTCATAATATTTCCCTCTCCTTCTCTCTGTGAATGAAAAGTCTATTTGAAATTTGAATTGGAAATTTTGATCACATTGATCACATTGATTGATACCGTATTATTAACCTAACACGACAAACCATAATGTAAGTAATAAACGAATTATCATCATACTAATTTCAAATGGAGATCAGAATCACAGACATGCTATCGCGTTTTTACGATATCCGAGCACACAAATCGCTCACATCGCATCACAATCATAATTTGGTTGTCGAAAAAATCATGAAAATGGAAACATTGGCTGAATTTTCCTTCCTTTTCAGCTCAGCCAAAGAACATAACAGGATATTCGTCGAGTAACTGGCCTTATGTGTGTCTCAAGATCATTATGTCGATTGAAATCAAGATCAAACATATAGATAACAAGCCTAAAGCCCCGGTCACATAAAGCCCCGGAAGCAACACGATTCAACACGACTCTTCACAGTTAGCTGCCTGCGAACAAAGAGTCTTGTTGAATCGTGTTGCTTCCGGGGATCTATGTGACCATGGTGACCGGGGCTTAAACGATTGTTACATTGAATTTGAAGATCGAGGAAGTTGTGATGAACATGAAAACATTATGACCTCTAAAGAGAACTGGATCAACTATTCATTAAAGGATGAGTTAATCTCTACTCTTTTAACCACATAAAGACATATCACATTCGGTTTTTTTCACTGACATACTATTTTTTGTAGATTTTTTAATTATCATCTTCGAGGAAATGAATAATTCATAGCTGAAATTTTTGTTGGGGTTTTATTTTCCTGAATTTCGCCGGTTAAAAACCAGATAAGTTTGAGGATTGTCTGAGAAACCGTTCCTATATGATTAAGTTTGGCTGTCGATTTTATGGTTTCTTTAGTGTGGGAGGGGGGCTTCGCATATGCTTGTCTCTCGAATTTCTCTGCATTGACACAGCAACACACCTGGCCCAGAGCTTAATCTGTTAAAAAGTGCTTTTATGTTTATATGTAATAGCCCTCCCCCCCCCCCCCCCCCCCCCCCCCCCCGCTCACACCC
>BQKZ01006226.1:14766-26345 GCA_036244855.1 Temnopleurus reevesii | reverse complement strand
GGCTTTAGCCCGGCAGCCATTCACGGCGCACTTGGCATTTCAAAGAATAAATATTCCTGCCAGGTACCCATTCACCTCACCTGGGTTGAGTGCAGCACAATGTGGATGAATTATCCCTCTAATCACACAGTGGGGACCAGATAATCCCAATCCACCTATTTACATTTCTTTACATCTTAATCTAGCTCTCTCTCTCTCTCTCTCCCTCTCTCATGTTCTCTATACACACTTACCTGTAGTGGGAGGTTCTCCTCGGTGGCCGCAGGGTAGCCTAAGGCTTGACAGACGACGTTGATGTTCTGTAAGCTCCACATATCATCACAGATTGACCCCACTGCCCATCATGATACACCTCAAGAGACCTTTGACCGGACTTCCCCCATCCCCTATGTACGTCTTAATCTAGCGCTCTCTCTCTTTCTCTCTTTCTTGTTCTCTAAAACGAACTTACTTGTAGTGGAAGATTCTCCTCGGTGGCCGCGGGGTAGCCCAAGGCCTGACAGACAACGTTGATGTTCTGTAAGCTCCACATGTCATCAGAGATTGTCAGCCACACCCTGGCATGGTACACCTCCAAACACCCTTGACCGGACTTCCCCCATTCCCTCTTTACATCTTAATCTAGCTTTCTAGCTTTCTCTCTTTCTCTCTTTCTTTCTGTCACTTACCTGTAGCGGGAGGTTCTCCTCAGTGGCTGCAGGGTAGCCCAAAGCTTGGCAGACAACATTGATGTTCTGTAGACTCCACATGTCATCACACATAGTACCCCACTGTCCATCGTTATACACCTCAAGATGGCTTTGACCAGACTTCTTCCATTCCCTCTTACATATTAATCTAGCTCTCTCTCTCTCTCTCTCTATCTATCTCATGTTCTCTAAAACAAACTTACTTGTAGTGGGAGGTTCTCCTCAGTGGCAGCAGGATAGCCCAAGGCCTGACATACGACGTTGATGTTCTGTAAGCTCCACATGTCATCACAGATTGAACCTCACTGCCTTTGACTAAGGATCGCAACATGTCCCCCTCCCCCTCTATCTCCATCTATTTCTTGATCTCTACAAAACACTTACCTGGATCAGTGGCCGTGGGGTATCCTAAGGCCTGACAGACAACGTTTATGTTCTCCAAACACCACATATATTGTACCCTACTACCCATCGTCATACACCTCAAGAGGACTTGGCCAGACTTCGACCATTCCCTCTTACATCTTAATCTAACTGTCTCTCTCTCACTTACTCTCTCTATCCCCCTCTCTCTGAATGGTGATATCCCTCTTTTTCTATCTTTCTTTTCTCTTTCTATCTCTCTCTCTCTCTCTCTGTCTCTCCATCTCTATCTCTATCTGTAATGGAAGATTCTTGTCAGTGCCCGCAGTTTAGCCTAGGAAATGCAACATTACCCTTCTCCCTTCTTTACAATTATTAACATCTTTATCCCTTGTTCTCTAAAACAAACTTACTTGTAGTGGTAGGTTCTCCTCGGTGGCCGCAGGGTAGCCTAAGGCCTGACAAACGATGTTGATGTTCTGTAGACTCCACATGTCATCACACATAGTACCCCACTCTCAATCGTGGTGCACGTCTACACGCCCTAGACCGGACTTCCCCCATCCCCTCTTTACATCTTAATCTATCTATCTATATCTCTCTCTCTCTCTCTCTCTCTCTCTATCTCATGTTCTCTAGAACACACTTACCTGTGGTGGGAGGTTCTCCTCAATGGCAGCGGGGTAGCCTAAAGCTTGACAGACAATGTTAATGTTCTGTACACTCCATATATCATCAGAGGTTGATCCTCACTGTCCGTCATGTTACACCTGCAAACGCCCTTGATCAAGTACCAAGTATTGTACCACTCCTCCCCCTACCCCCCTCTCCCCTTCCCCTCTCTCCCTCCCTCTCTCTCTCTCTCTCTCTCTCTCTCTCTCTCTTTCTCTCTTTCTTTCTCTTACATTCCTGGAGTGGTAGGTTCTCCTCAGTGGCTGCAGGGTAGCCCAAAGCCTGACAGACAACGTTTATGTTCTGTAAGCTCCACATGTCATCACAGATTGTACCCCACTGTCCATCGTTATACACCTCAAGATGGCTTTGACCAGACTTCTTCCATTCCCTCTTACATATTAATCTAGCTCTCTCTCTCTCTCTCTCTTTCTATCTCATGTTCTCTAAAACAAACTTACTTGTAGTGGGAGGTTCTCCTCAGTGGCAGCAGGATAGCCCAAGGCCTGACATACGACGTTGATGTTCTGTAGACTCCACATGTCATCACAGATTGTACCCCACTGCCCATCATGATACACCTCAAGAGACCTTTGACCGGACTTCCCCCATCTCCTATGTACGTCTTAATCTAGCTTTCTCTCTTTCTCTCTTTCTTTCTGTCACTTACCTGTAGCGGGAGGTTCTCCTCAGTGGCCGCGGGGTAGCCCAAGGCCTGACAGACAACGTTTATGTTCTGTAAGCTCCACATGTCATCACAGATTGTTCCCATACCTTTCAACGCCCTTGACCAAGGATCATGTACCACTTCTCCCCTATCTCCATCTCTCCCTCTCTCTTGTTCCCTAATACACACTTACCTGTAGCGGAAGGTTGTCCTCGGTGGCCGCGGGGTAGCCCAAGGCCTGACAGACGACATTGATGTTTTGTAGACTCCACATGTCATCACAGATTGTACCCCACTGCCCATCATCATACACCTCAAGACGACTTTGACCAGACTTCTACCATTCCCTCTTACATATTAATCTAGCACTCTCTCTCTCTCTATCTATCTCATGTTCTCTAAAACACACTTACCTGAAGTAGGAGGTTGTTTTCGGGGGCCGCGGGATAACCCAAAGCCTGATAGACAACGTTGATGTTCTGTAGACTCCACATGTCATCAGAGATTGTACCCCACTGCCCGTCGTGGTACACCTCCAAAGACCTTTGACTGGACTTCCCACATCCCCTATATATGTCTTAATCTAGCTTTCTCTCTTTCTCTCTTTCTTTCACTCACTTACCTGTAGCGGGAGGTTTTCCTCAGTGGCAGCGGGATAGCCCAAGGCCTGACATACGACGTTGATGTTCTGTAGACTCCACATGTCATCACAGATTGTACCCCACTGCCCATCGTGGTACACTTCTAGACGGCCTTGACCAGCGACATCACTGTTCACCAGTCGCATGTCTGTAGGAACATAACAATTTCACTTATATTTATAACAATAACAAGGCACTTGCTATTGCAATATAAAACATCACTTAGCTGTTGTAATGATTATAAACCCTTTGGCCGGTATTCTGAAGACGGGTTTAACTTAAACCGGAGTCTAAGTCCAGTCTAAGTCAGGTTTAAGTCCGGTTTAAATACGTCACTTAAACTCCGGTTTAAGGATTTGCATTCTGAAGTCCGGTTTAACTTAAACCGGAGTCGAAGTGCGGTCTAAATATGAGCAAAAGTTAGACTATGGCTAGGGGTAGTTTAAGTCCGGTTTAACTCGACTCCTTTTCCACTATGGCTGACTTTATGAATGCCCTCCAACGAGCGGAGGATTTCGAAGAAGTTATGAGAAGGCTCCATCCGGAGGAACCCCTTGTGGAAAGGAAAAACCCTTTTCACATTTATGATGACAACGATTTCATCTACCGCTACCGATTTACGAAGCAAACGGCGATGGATTTAATCGACGAAATGTCGCCAGCTCTCGACAGGCACACGACGAGATACGACGCTTTGCCAGTTTACGTGCAAGTGCTATCTGCGTTAAGATTCTATGCAGTTGGTGAGTAAAGTATCTTAATTTTGGTTACTACATTACAATTTGTGCAAGAAATAACGATGATTATATTTTCAACAGTTTCAGAAGAATGAAGGTGTAGGTGCCAAGGTGTATTCATGCACTTTCGCTCCGTTGTTATAACCTAGTTAGGCGTACTTGTTCTACCTACTTTTTTCGGGCGTCGCCGTCGGCCTGGGCCTCATCATGGGCGCCCGAACCTCTGGCCGAGGGTGCAGGGCATTGGAGGCTGGCGAGCCACGCATGTCCGATTACGATTTCGAAAGTTGTGCGGAAAATGATTTTCCATATGACTGAATGAGAATTATATCACTAGCATATAGTACATAGTTTACAATTATAAGAATTTTTGGCAAACCCGGAGAATAGCGACCAGGTGCGCGCGATGTATTCAATTTGTGTACAATCCTATGGAAGCGTGTGGTAGTGCGTCGGTGATGATTTTTGCACCAGATTCGACCTACTAACATTTGGTAAAGTTGGCTCAAGTTTACACTTTTAACACCAAAGTTGATTACATTTTCAAAAGATTTCTTGAAATATTGAAGAAGGGTAAAGAAAATAACATTTAAAACCATTATTGACTGCTGATTTCTGTATTCCCAAATATATTTTTGCAGGGACTATTAGGTTCTAGTAGTTGAAAGGTTAAAGCCCAAGTACAGTTTTAGTAAAAGCCAATATTTTTATCCCCAGATTTTGTCTTCAAATCTATATGAAACATATTGCACAAAAGATTGTGCGAAAAATGAACTAGTTTGGGAAAAACTATAACCTAAAATGTGTAATCTTTTAGTGCTGCATCACACTATTTCAATATTTTCTTTCTTGATAAGGACAACTTTCAATGCTCGGAAGTGGATGAAAATGTCAGAATTTAATTGTTGTGTATATCTCTATATAATTCTATTGTCAAATCTTGGAAATAACTTTGTATATGCCCGATAACAAGCAAAATAATGCTATAACCAAGAAAGTGCGCTAAATATGATTTAACGGTCAAATTCAAATTTTCAAAAGAATCAGTTCGTAAAAAAAAATATGCTATGGTCTCAAAATGTGTATATGAATTACATGTCATGATAAACATCCCCTAAATTCACATTTCTTCATCTTTACCAAAACTATACTTGGGCTTTAAGATGTATAAACCGAAAATGATAAAGTCAACTTTTTTAATGAAATCTTCCTGGACTGCATAATTTTGTTTATGAAAGTTAAAGACAAAGGACGCGGTACAATATCACTGTAATTGATCGCAAGTAGGAATTGATACGCATCTGCTATTAAGCCGCTAACCAAATTTAGATTCTGTTGGGCTCAGAGGCTTGAACACTAAATAAACCAGATGGATGAATTATTGACTTTCACTTTATATGGTACTCAACTCAACTTAATCGATACGCAGATCGATCACATAATACCACAGATTCTAAGGCATTTACCATTCATTTAAATTATATATAATACTGTAATTTATGCCAATCAAAATCGCATCATCTAACAACAACCCTCACAATTTAAGAGATGGACTTCATAAGACCTTTTTGTAAAGACAATTATTTGAGTTATCTGCAAAATCCAAAATTTTACCCCAATTATCAGAAATTTGTTGTTGATTTCTCTAGAAAACTAGAAGAGGAGAAGTACGAAAAAAAAAAAAAGATTACAAAGAAAGAAGTAGGGAGCTTACTCAGATCACAGACCACACTAGCATCTTCTCCATGGTTGCAATTATGAACTTGAAAGCCCCGATGAGGACATCTCTGAATAACAGATTCCGTTCCTGTACACTGGACCTCGTCCAAGATGATTTCACCTTCGCCGTGTCCAAACCATGCGGCCTAAATCAAATATGAATGAAAAAGTAATGATGATGGTAGTAATAATAATAAGAATAATAATGAGAGTGTCGTGGTCTAGTGTTTACGTCCTTGGACTTCAATGAAATCCCCAAATCGCTCAACCTTTTCAAGAAACACCTCAAAACCATCTTTATAATTCCTAATGTATCTGAATGTACGTATTTTTAAGCAGCGCTTTGTATCCTCTGGAAAAAGTGCTATATAGATTAAATTATTATTATTTATTTTATTTAATGGCAGGGTCCCGGGTTCGATTCCCATTGGTACTGATTTCCTTCATGCAATAAATTTATCCGTGTTAGCCACACTCTGTCACAATAACAGATTTCGTCTCCGTACACTGAATGACAGATGATGATTTCACCTTCACCATGCCCAAACCAAGCAGCCTTTATCAAATAAGAATTAGAAAGTAGCAATAATAATAATAATAATAATAATAATAATGGGGGTTGTTGTGGTCAAGTGGTTACGTCCTTGGACTTCAATCACAGGGTCCCAGGTTCCATTCCCATCGGCAATGATTTCCTTTTGGCAATAAATTTATACACATTGGGCCACACTCTGTCCAAACCAAGCAGCCTAAATCAAATAAAAGTTGAAAAGGTATCATTCATTTTTTCATGGATACCACCCGAGTCAATAAATGAATGAAATAAATAAATCAATTACAAAATATTAAAGACAACTCCGTATATCCCCCTACACACACATACAGTTAGCCATGCACATATCTGCCCCCACAAGATTCCTGGAGATACCCTCTTTAAGTCAACAAATTCTTTTGAATTTTGACCCCCCCCCCCCTCCATTATAGGCTTTTGGTTGGCACACCTTTGAAATTAGCCCAAATTTCAAAGTTTTTGAAGTGAAATTATGCAAATTTACCCCCTATTTACAGGTTTTTGGAATAAGAGGAAAAGAGGAGAAAAATACAATCAACCTTAATTAAAGATATTTCAGGGAAGATTTTTATAAAACATCCCTATTTCAAAGAATTTTCTGTGGACTTTTACCCCGACCTGCATCTTAAAATTACACAACTATTTAAAAAAAAATCAGGAACGTGCATGCCAACCATGGTGAATGCGCTAAAGTAGAACCCCTTGGGGGTTCAAGAGATACCTCTGGATAATGGGTTTCATACCCATACATTCAATTTGCTTTATTTCACCTTCATGATTTCCAATCCACTTGGGTTTCATCAAATGAAATCAAATCAAATATAATTTCTTCCCTACCTCATTTGCTGTGTAATACTGAAGTTTGCTATTGAGATGTCAGCTAATGGGAAGCGCTATTCCAGTTTTTCAATTTAATTATCTTTTTCTTTGGACCGAACAAGAATGATTTTCATCAATCAATATCTTCAAAGTTTATTCAATCATAGTTTATCATTTCATTCATCAATTCATTCGTTTAATCATTCATTTACAATGAGTTTCTAAATGTTGTAAATTTGAGGTGGTCCAAATAATTTCATATGATCAAAATGTAGACCAGAAGAAAATGTCCCAAATATGAAGTGCATATCATCAACCTTGCATTTTGCTTGACTGCTTGTTTGTGAATATCTGATAGACCTATATGTGTCACCCAAGTAGATGATGGACACAAAAGGAGGGAAGGTAGGAGGAAAGGGAGAATTCCTTAACATATGTATAAAGCATGCATTCCCAACCTTAGGAGCCTCTGTGGCATTAGGATACCCCATCATCCGGCAGACGACACCTGCATCAGTTACATCCCAAGAATCATCACACACTGTACCCCAGTCTCCTCCGTAGTTTATTTCCACGCGCCCTTCACGAGGGTTCTTTCCACCGGCAAGACGAATATCTACAAGCAAGGAAGAGAAATAATAATAATAACAGCACCTTATTTACACAGGGTAGCCACTTCAGTTCTTACTTGAATTGTTCTTCAAACAGGCCTTGTAATAACATAGAACCATCATTTCCCTGGTTTATTGGATTAAGGCATGCAAGTATTAATGCACCTTTTCCACTCCCGAGGGGGTATTCCAGCAGGGCACTTCCAGGAGCTCAATTTTACATTGACCACAATATCACCTCTTAGCATGATGTACATAGAGGGGAGCCTCAAGCATTCACATTAATTTTTTCATTATGACCTAACCTTGTTTCATTATCACATACTGCTGCCAGTTATGTTGTGTGTCTTGTCTCATTTTTCATAGTAACCAAAATGTGCATTTTTTGTCTTGCACGCTGGTTATCTACACACGTTAAACCAAATAATCACTACGCCATTGGAAATTATTGACAATTAAGCCAATAAGGATAGGACAAAAGACTACTATACAAAAAAACATTTGTGATCATCAAGATATTTCAATTTAGAATCCCACTGCTACATCACCGTGATTGGTGAGACGCAAAAAGACTTTTTACATGCAGTAAGCGTTTAATTTTTTAAACACCTCTTCCATAATGTTTGATTTTAATTAAAAGAGTCTGACAGCGGAAGTAAGGGTTTTATATCTCATTACTGCCACCATAATTGGTATGAAATAAAGGACTAAGTCTAGGGCATTGTGTGTTATCATTTTAAATCCCACCGCTGCCACCATTTTAGGCTTGGCATGAAAGGCTCAATCACAGACACAAAAAGTCAATGCAAAGTAATGCTTTATCTTTCAACATGAGGGATATAAATGTAATCCCCACAGGCCATGGCATTTTTTATTTCATTAGGATATTCAACCACATTGTGCTGCACTCCACCCAGAAGTAATTGAGGACCAAGTGGCCACATTATGCTGAAATTTATATCTTGGATCAATACTGATCATCAACATTGAAATAAAATTGTATTTCCCCAAATGCCACCGCACACTACAGGACTAGTTTTAGTCGTACAACCTTAAGACTTTGTTTTACCATGATTTATGTGATACTTGATACTTTACGAAGTTTCAAGTACCAAGTTCCTTGCCCTGAAACACCATATTACAGCACGTTTCAGTATATAAAAAATTGGTATTAAGGTCATTGTTGATCTTTGCATACCAGAGAAAGGAAATCTGCAAGTACAAGTACAGCCTGAGTTGCAATGGCTTTGCTATACCAATATTACCAAGACACCATTCCACAGTTTAGGGTCCCAACTTATTTGGAAAGACCAATTTACAAGGTCTTACCTGGCATGCACTTGACTCCTGCGATCTCTCCCGGCTGACAATTATGGTATCCAAATACATTATGAGAGCATCGGAAGAAATTCTTCTCTTTTCCCTTGCATCGAACATCATCAAGGATGTAATCGTCTGAGGTTTCCCCGAAGAAGCTGAGAGTTGTGGCTTCCAGAGCATCTTGAAAGCCTAGCGTACGACATGCCTGTAACGGAAAACATCAGAGCAGTATGATTATATTCATGCAATAATCATCTACATTGCAGTAAATGACATTAGAGAGGGGATATGTTTCATAAAGCTGTTCGTAGAGCTGCACACGACTCTATGGGGTGTTGTTCAAAAGTTGCAATTGATCCCAAGTTGCAGTTGATCGGAACGCGCCAATCAAAATCATTGCTTCATGCGCGTCTTGTTAAATGTGCATAACATGCGCGAATGAAAATGCATGTTACAATTTGCAAAGTTGCAGTTGATTTCCAGTTGATTTTGAACAACACCCCATGAATGATTGGCGATTCTTTCTCAGGTACGAGTCAGCGACACGAATTATCATTCAGTGCAGGATAGGGTCGTGACTTCAAAAGCATCTTGAAAGCCAAGAGCATGCCTATGAGGGGAACATCAAAAACATATGACAGTGGTAAAGTTCTCAAATTGCATCCAAAATGACTATGTGTGACAGTATCAGTGTCAAGGGTCTGAAAACTTCCTCAGACTATAATGGAAACTGATACTCAGTTCCCAAAGTTTACGATTGCCTGTAGTTGCAACTAAAGGTCATCAAAAACGTTGGGAACACTAAGGAGGTCCTCAGGCGGATTCAGATGTGCCGAAGCAGCTGTGGCTCTGAATTTAAGAAATATATGATGTTGTACATTCTTTTACTCCACAAATTATAATGATGCTTTCAAGCTTCATGGATTCAACTGTACTGGGTTTTTTTTTCAGACTAATGCCATCAAATGATAAAGGGTATGCAAGGGAAGAGGTAGATGTGTAACAATGATGTTGTGTTTGGACACTTAAAGATGTTGATCCGATCCTGATTCTACTCGAATATGACACTTTACTGATGGCAAAAATAGTTTGTGTTGACAGGAGACGAAGTCCATCTACACAGCTGGTTCAAGAATAGGGCCGAAGGCTAGTATGTAAGCACAGACCCTTGGCTTTCGTTGTGTGCATGCATAGAGCGTGTTTATATGCGTACGTACGGGAATTCCACATGCTAGTCTTGTGAAACAGTCGTTTTGAAAATAATACAACTTAAAATCTGGAAATCTGAGAGATTTTTGCATTGGGTCGGGAAAATGGGATATTGGGTCAAAATCCGGGAGTCTCCTGCAGGATCCGGGAGACTTGCCGTATCACAGTGATACAGGGTATGCATTGTGTGACCACATCACACGAAGCATTGCTTCTTTCTGTGTGTTATGTAGTCACACAATGCATACCCTGTATCACGCTCTGTGCATACACACAACAAAAGCCAAGGATCTGTACTTGCAGACTAGCCTAAGGCTTTGGTCATCTTACAATGCAGACACTTTATCAAAACTGACCAGGGTTTGTCCCTAGCATTTTGACGCCAAGGTATTGGCAAACAACTTTATTTTACATTGGCAGGGATACACATCACATAAAACCCTGTTTTTTTAGCTGTCTCCTCATTCGATTTTATTTGTATACTTCTACCTTGTACATGAAATTTTACTTTTGAATGGAATTGAATATAAATTGAGAAAATACCATTGTAGCATCTGGTTCATCCCAAAGATCGTCGCAGATAGCACCCCATTTACTGCCATTGCGAAGCCGAACCTCCAGATTCCCCTCGTAGGTAGTGTGTCCACCCACAAGACGTATGTTGGTAGTAGCATTCTGGGTGAATTTACTTACTGGAGAGGGGTGTGAAGAAAGAGGAACAGAAACATAAAAAATGATGTGTAAATACTAGATTCCCCTAGAATGTAGTGTGTCCACCCACAAGACGTATATTGGTAGTGGCATTCTGGGTGAATTTACTCAATTAATAGGGGAGTGAAGAAAAAGAGGGATGGAAACCTTTTAAAAAAACTATGTGAATATGTTAGATTCCCCACATATGAAGTGAGTCTGCCAACAAGATGTATGTTGGTAGTGGCATTCTGGGTAAATTTACTTACTGAAGAGGGGTGTGAAGAAAAAGAGGGATGGAAACATGTTTTAAAAAAATGATGTGAATATGCTAGATTCCCCACATATGAAGTGAGTCTACCCACAAGACGTATGTTGGTAATGGCATTCTGGGTGAATTTACTTACTGGAGAGGGGTGTGAAGAAAAAGAGGGATGGAAACCTTTTAAACAAGATGTGAATATATTCGATTCCCCTCATAAGAAGTGAGACCGCCCACAAGATTTATGTTTGTAGTGGCATTCTGGGTGAATTTACTAACTGGAGAGGGGTGTGAAGAAAAAGAGGGATGAAAATATCAACTAAAAATAAGGTGAATATTTTACATTCCCCTCGTAGAGTAGTGAGTCTGCCAACAAGACGTATGTTGGTAGTGGCATTATGGGTGAATTTACTTACTGGAGAGGGGTGTGAAGAAAAAGTGGGATGGAAACTTTTTCAAAAAATGATGTGAATATATTAGATTCCCCTCATATGAAATGAGTCCACCCATAAGATGTATGTTGGTTGTAGGATTCTGGGTGAATTTACTTACTGAAGAGGGGTGTAAAGAAAAAGAGAAATGGAAATATTTAAAAAAAAAAAAAAAAAA